>CABFWB010001996.1:76942-128699 GCA_902151455.1 Timema bartmani
GTTACTTTTTATTCTTATCATTATTAACTACTTTTTTGTCTCGTGGTTGTTTATCGGTATATGGCATTATTTGGCCATTTTTTGTCTATCATGTTTTCTTATGTAAATGTATGTATTGTAGGGTATGTACTTGTGTGCTTTTCAGTGCTGGCCTGTTATAGGTCTTACGACTGTTGGTCGGCACTATAATAAAGGAAATTGAAATAATAATAATAATTATTATTATTATTATTAGAACCACGTCTTACTACCCGTTTGGTTTATATTAATTACATTATAATAAATAAAACCAGCAGGTGTACCCGTTCTTCACGCCGGGAATCTATAAAGTAGCTTTATTAATTTTAGTATATAAAATTATCCGCAGGGAATTGTAATCAAAGCTTAAAATATTTTAAATATTAACCTTTATTGGATTGAATTCTGTTTCAAAAAGCAAAAGTCATAACTTCTCTATACACAATATTTTAGTGCTAGTAAAAAATAAATAAATATTAAGAGTAACACAAATTAAAGAGTTTTTAAAGAGTTCAAACAAATCAAAGTTACGTAGGGAGAGTTTACAGTTTAGAAAATGAATTATTCATTTTAAACATTTCTGACCTAATTAGATATGCTATTTTGAATCCTTCATGATAAATTCTGTTTTTTTATTTTTCTATAGAACATTATTTAAATACCTATGGAAATTCCTAATTTTATATTTCTAGTAAGCTTAGAAGTGTTCGAAGAATTTATGTGGACAGACTAATATCAAAACAATATCGAATTATTGCGTAATTATTAATATTTTCAGCCAACACCTTAGATCAGTCGTTAACATGTTTGTCTAACGAGCCAAGGGTCCTGGGTTCGATTCCTGGCATTGCTGAAAATGTTGGTTTAACCTTTCATAGTAATAAATTAACGGCAGGTGGGGTCTTCATATGTTTGACCTGTGACTCCACGCGTAGTTTTTATGACTTTTTAACTTTAATGTGGATACAGATATTTTAAACTAATGTAAACTACTGTAATATAACACTTTTAATAACCCTGGTGATTGATGAAACAATTAATAATACGTATAGAAACAAATAGTTTTTTGTTTACTAGGAAAAGTTTGTTAAATAACATACAGGCACACCGTTTTCTGAACACTGCGTACCCGCTTCGGTGGCCGCATGGTCTAACGCGCTTGTTTCATACTCAACTTCGAAACTATAACGTACGTTTGTTACAACAATAATATTATATCAGTTATAAATTTATAACATAGCTTTGTTGAAATTCCACCCAAAGCCGCCATTCTATAGATATTCTCTCTCACACGGGGGTAATCGATGGGTTTGGATTCTGAGTGAATGTACTGCTGATGTTTTCCCGCTCTCCCTCCACGCTAATGCGGGTATGTTTCCTCACTGCGTCGATTGGCACTCTATGTCACAGGTCCCACCAGGGGGGGTAGCTGCATGGTAGAATGATGGTGCCCTTCTCCAGGGTCGACCCCCTGTGGTTACACCAGATAATTGTCAAGTTAACCCGCCTCGGTGGCGTAGTTGGCTAACGCACTCGATTCGTGAAGAGCTAGACCACCAAGGACGGAAATATTGAGGTTCGAATGTCAGTCGGTTGAATTGGGGGTGGTTTTCCTAAATGGTTTTCCACTCTCACTCTATGCAAATGCGGGCTCACCTCCTCTAAATTCAACCTCCCTTTATTAATCCATTAGCGTAATTAGTACTTAAGCGTATAACCCAAACGGGTAGTAAGATGTGGTGCTAAATGATGATGATGTTGATAGTAATAATAATAATAATAATAATAATAATAATAATACATTTGTCGAGTTCATGGGTTCTATAAATAATGTGTGTTCCAGATCACCAGATAATAACTATTACGTTTGAGTTTCCATTTTAGAAACGGGTTTTGATAATAGTTACCTATAGAAAGGTCGGGGTTTGATCCCACCACAAGTTTTAATAAATATCCAAGGTAAGCTAAACAAATCAATGCTATAGTATTCAATTTAAAGGATATATTATAGATTCCCTCATCCGCGTCGGACGTATTTAGGGAGGTTTTCTAATAGGCTTTACACTCTCCCTTCGTGCAAATGTGGGTACACCTCCTATAATTTTGGCTTGAGACCATTAGAGTATTTCTGAACATAAAACTTGTTATTTTTTTACATATTTACTAAATTAATCTTGTTACCCTCTCCCAACTACACAAGTCTATATCATTGACTGATTGTTTTAAAATATTTGACTCAAGGCCCCCATAATTGTATATGAGATTACATATTAATTTATGTCAAATTATTATCATGTCAACAAAATATAGTTGAGACCATATGTAAATGATATTTAAAAATAAAATTTCTTTTTTGTCATTTCTATTACCTCGTAATCAACATAGATAACACTTTATTAGTGAATTAATTTTGATACTCTTCCAACAAGAGAACTAACTTATCATGTTTAGATTGATACTCCCTCCCCGTATTTGAATATCCTGGGATTTACGACTTGGCCTCTATTCTACTCTCACAACAGTTGCAATTGATAAATAAAAATGAATATGTTAGATTTGTGTGTATGTGTGTATGTGTGTGTATGTGTATGTGTATGTGTATGTGTGTGTGTATGTGTGAGTGTGAGTGTGAGTGTGTGTGTGTGTGTGTGTGTGTGTAAACTTAACACCTTATCTAAAACCAAATTTAGTTAAATTTATAAACGCTCTCCAAACAGTGAAACTGTTTGCAATAGTAGTAATAATAATAATAATAATAATAATATACTTGTTAATTTTTTCTACTCATTGTAATATATATATATATTATAGAAATCAAGCTTTGTTGTTTTAGTGTCCTTTTGTTTTGTTTGCCATTTATAATATTGATTCATGGTCCTCATAATTTTATTTGATATTACTTATGAATATATGTAAAAGTTGTATATTTATTATCTCAATAAAATGTAGTTGTGGGTATTAGATGATATTTAAAATAAATTTCTTTCTTGTTTAGATGTTAATTTTTTTGTTTGAAATTTCTAATATTGATTCAAGGTCTTCATAATTGTATTTGATATTATTTATTAATTTATGTAAAAGTTATTTATTATGTTAATAAAATTAATATAGTTGCGAACATTAAATTATATTTAAATATCAATTGTGCTCTAGCATCCACCGAGTGCTGATGTACTCTAAATAATCCGCCAGTATCGAGATTATAATCCCTGTGGGCACGCCATCTAAATGTCAGGCTCATATAATTCTAGCGGGGAGGTTGGAATCGCATCCCTTCTGGGTAGACTGTTGGTAGTTCTCCCTCCAGGTAAAATGCTGGAACATTTTCTTAATCATCCCTACCACATTATCTTAATTTATATATATATATATATAGAGAGAGAGAGAGAGGATTTGCAAAAAAGGGTGTGTGTAACTCATCAAGTTATAGCGAGGAGGTCGGGGATTCAAATCCCCGTTGAGGTGTAATATAACTAGCTCTCACTAAATGGCTTTCCTCTCCCTCACTCCACGTAAGTGCTGGAACATTTCTACCTTACTCCTCTCTACCAACTTATCTTCGCCAATAGATGGTCCATGTTGGTATGGTGGATACCTACATTTGCACATGTAAACGGTAGATACAAAAAAAATTCACTTTAGTAGAATTTTGTGGGTGGATAGCAGCCCCTGAGGATTATAAATTACTGTGAGGCTTCCATTTGGAGAGAGGCCCTGATTGTGTATAATAAGAACTGTGTCAATGTTCCCACTATTCTTGTCTCGACTTTACGAGCCGCCAAACTGGTGTCAGGTATGAGTCATCAGGGAAAACTCATTTCCGGGGGGGGAGGGGAGGATTGCAACATCATTCAAGGTTGTGATCTATTCCTGTCTCGAACTGTCTTGTCGAACCACCAAACTGGTGCAAGGGTTGCGATGACGTCACCTGGAAAACCCATTACGACATAGATGGGGGGAGGGGAAGGGTTGCAACATCATTTAAGGTCGTGATCTATTCCTGTCTCAACTTGTCTTGTCACCCAAACCAAAATAAACCAATCAGGACTTGTGACATCATGATAACGTCATATAGGATTGCGACACCATGATGACATCACCAAGGAAAACCCAGATTGAGGCCATCGGTCAATCCAGATACCTATATATGCTATGATTTTCCCTGTCAATTCTTTCTGGTTTTTGAGTTATCCACATATCTCATTACAGGATTTACGGTATAAAACTCACAAAATAATGTAATGGTATATGAGATGTACACCCAATGATTTCCTCAGACACGTAAATCTGTGTCAAATAAAAGCTTTTATCTTGGTTTTAGTGTTATCTGAAGTATTAGTCAAACAGTCGAATGTGCTAGGCTCACAAAAGTATATATAATTATTAATAAGCACTCAATCTCACAATCCTAGGTTCTCAATAGTGATAACTCAAAGAATCATATTTCTGTATTTTAAAAAAACACCTACATGCAGCTAAGCGTCCCAAGTATGTAGGATCTCAATAAATATGAAATTATGTTTTAAAACAAATTTCAGATGTACACATCTTCAGGCATCCCTAAGTTCCTTTGCAAAGTTTATTAGTCTTGAAGGTGACATTGTTATCACACAAATGTATTGTAAATACTATTTGATTTTATTATTCCCTTGTCTACTCTAGCGTTTAGGCTGTCTTTTAATGGAGGAATACTTCAATTAGTCTGAATATTTGTCAGATGAATTTAAGATAAAATCAAATATAAATGTTGAACTTTACCTATGTGAAAATTGTATCTGTAAATAAACACAATTTGCCTTCTAATGTGAATAAAATCAACCAACACCAAATCTAGATCTCTTTTTATTTAAGATTGAACGGTATTCTGTAACTTCTCTTTAAATTTGGAGTTAATTTAGTGATCAAGTAAGACATAAATAAATAATGAATTCTACAAAAATAGTAGATTACAACAATTGATCACGCGATTAAGGATAATCAATTAAAAAATCTTATTGTGTTTTAATAAATAATACTATAGTATATGTGTTAAATGAAAGCCCAAGCTATGTCCATGTGAAATGTCAGCACAATCGGTACAGTGGCTTGGGGGTGATTGAGCAACAAACAGACAAACACACCTTAAAGATTTCGTGTTTACGCATTAGTAAGAAGTATTATAGGATTATAATGTTGCTGGTTGGTCTAGCTTTAAAACAAGACCAGAATGAAGATAATAAACCTGCAAATCATCGAACAGTAAGTAATCAATCCAAATTAATAGTGAAATAATGTTTGTTTTTAGATTAGCAGTTCTAGATAAAGTTAATTTGTGAAAATTTTAAATAAATATTTTGTTTTAAACCTACGTATATAATCCCTCGAATATATTTAAAGAAAAATGGGATTTTATCCTAAACTGTACAATTACATCTGGTTCAAATTAATTTCTTGTGCCATTTTTTTTACAAATAGTATAATATATAAACATTATAACATCGTTAATTTAATTTAAAAAGTCTTATTTATGATTTACGATTTGCGGATCTTCATTAATAAATAAATACCCAATATATATATACTTGATAGCCTATTAAATTTAGCTATCGATTTGAAATATTACTGCTACAAAACATTAGTATAATTTTGGTTTAGAGGAACATGGAAAAAAATAATTTTATTGTTATTAAAAATTTATATTAATTTAATACACTTTTAGGTTATTATAAGCAAAATTCAGTTATTTAACTGCATCGCATTGCACTACCCATCTGGGTTATGAGGAAATGTACCCGAATTTGCGTGTAGGGAAATCATTTAGAAAAAAAGCTCCTTTCACGTGGGATCTAAGCCCCTACTTACCCTTCCCCAGAAAACCAGATTAGAAGAGATTGACGCCTTAACACTGACTGCACACCGATACGTTTATCAAAGTTAATTACATATGATTTAAATGTACACGATTTCATTTATATTTCATATATTTTAAATAAACTTTCGAACGATTAAGTTGTTTTGAAAACTCCTTGATGTATCTATCTTCAAGAAGTTTATTACCCCTATTATTGAACAAATACCGACAGTATGTCACGTTCTTTGTCATTAGAGGTTCCCACTTTCACCAATGTTGTTATGAAGGCTTAGTATCTAATTTTCCACGGCAAATGATATTATAAACAGTTTTGTCTTACATTGGGTCTATACTTATTTGCTGTCTTTGTATTTATATTGCATGGTAATCCTTTGTGGTAAGACAAAGTCCGCCTGGCAAGACGGTTTTGTATTGGAGTTAACTATACAAACACTTAAGCGTCTTCAAAGTAGTCTATTAATTTTCTAAATAGATTATTCCTTGATAATTCTTCGGAGTATATTATTTTGTTTAAGAGTGAGTGAGTGTGAGGAAGTGAAATATAAAGCAGGGCTGCATCGATGGGTGGGGGAAGAGGGGAACTGCCTGGGACATCACGGTGCTTGAGGGGGCACCATGTCATGGCTCGTGTTTTAAGAAACATAAATTTGTAGTAGAAATAAACTTAATTTCCTTGTCTCAAATGATGTCAAAAAACTTAATTTTAATAAAATATTACGTGAGTAAAAACGTGATTAGCATAGGCTTTTTAGCACCCTGCCCTACTATCTGTTTACCATATACGCATATGTAGGCCTACTAATTAAGCTAATTAGTTGGGGATGAGGAAGGTTTAATTTAGAAGAATTGTACACGCATTTTCCTCGAGGGAGAATAGAAAACCATTTTGGATGAATCACTATTAGTACACCTTAGTGTAAACAATATTCACCATATTTCTGTATTTTTGCTAGTTCTTATTGTTTTATTTATCTACGTTGCATGCCCTGCCGGTGTATTTCTGTTTCAACTTCTTTAATATTTTTTCAACAGATTTTTTTTTCTTCATGGCAACACTATTGAAGTTTTAATACTATTATTCATTCCTGTATACGCTACTACATTGTTTTCCTCTGATTATTTTAATGGTTTGGTTGCCATGACAACAGTTTATTTTAAGAAAGATAAAGAAACTGACGCGCTGGTTTTTTGGATCGAAAAGATTAGTTTGGCGCGAGCTTGAAACTCAATTTTATTTGGTTTTTCGACATAATTTCCACTGTTAGTGAAATCTTGACTACTTATCACCAGAGTGGATGTATATTTTATCCACGCTAACTACCAGAAGTGAGAGATATTCACCTTCAAATATTTAGGTAGTGACGCCTCCAAATTTATTGAGAATTTGTAAAATTAAGATCAGCAGTTAAATTATTGTTTTTTGTTTGTTTAATCGTCATGTTTAACTAACAGAATCCCTTTATCATACATATATCTTACCTTTGTACTCTAATACTGTAGAACTAGAAATTTAAATTATTTGGCGTCAAATAGGTGGGGCATAATTTTTTTCGTGTGTAAATTCAAATATGTGCACAATAATGTAGTAATAATTTCTTCCCTGTACCTACACAACATATTCCGTTGCTACATACTTTTTGGTACCCTACCCCAATTTTTATGTGTACACATTCATTACAAAACATAGGATCTAGCTCTTCGGAACAAAGACCTTGCCGCACCGTGGTGGTATACTAACAGGTAAGTCACCATGGTAATTCCTCTTGTCTAGTCCCGGTTACACTAGAATTGCAGAAGTACCAACCTATGCATCATAAAACGAATACCTTGAGAGAGATGGATTCTCATCTCTTTGTTCTATCCTGAGAGAAATAGTATTTAAATTAGAGAGATTCGAACCTCAATCTCCCCGTCATTGGCAGTCTAATCTATTGTGAGAGTAGTGCCTTAGACCATGCGGCCACTGAAGTGGGTGTGCACTTTATTAACAAACGGATCATATCCGTGCACCCATTACAAACAAACTCAATCCTAAAATAGACACAACTCCTAATCCTTCGTCCATAAGTTGGTCGCTATTAAAAGAGAAACCCCCATTTCAAATAATGATTTATTTGGATAAACATAGAATATAGCTCGGGTGCTTAGCTTAGAGGGTAGATGCACTATTAACTTAGTCAAGAAGTAAGACAGAAGTATAATTTGGACACGGAAGAAAGAATATTTCAGAAGAAAACAAATGGTAAGTGCCATTGTGCATTGTATAGACTTTATCGTGCCTTTACCAAATAATGTAGACATTTATATAAACTCGTAAGATATGCAATCAAATACAGGAAAGTGTCGAGAAAAAAAGGAACAGCTGTTGTTTATATATCTGTACAGTGAAATTTGGCTCGTGGGTTACATTCTCGCCATGATCCGAAAATTGCCTCACTTTTTGACCCAGCGTGTCCTTCTCTTAGTGATAAACAAATGGCGGGAGGATTGGTTGATGTGCCTGTTAGGTTAGTTCTTAAGCTCTGTGTTGATTCAACCAGCTGGCTCAGGGAATACATGTAGAATATTCGCAGTATAATAATTCAAATTCTTAAAACTAATTTAAAAATAGATTTTAAACAAAATACCTCTTAGTTAACTTACTCAAATCAGTGGGAAAGCATCAATTTAATCTAAACTTGTATGCCAGTGATTGGCAGGGCAGTATTTGATACCCGGCTAGGCGTTTTTGGAAGTTTTTACTAAATGTTTTTACACTCTTCTTGTTCGTGAATACAAGTATATTTCCTCTAAAGTCTAACTTCCTCGTATTTAACACATTGTTGCAAATATTAGGATGGCCCGGACAGGTAATAATAATAAGCAATGCATGTAGAAATAATGTTAACTAAACGTGTGGTCCATGGTGCTATAAGCCCACTTGAGCTTAGCATTAATTAAACCCTCAATAAATGGTACAACACAACAGTACATACTTTCTAACCGTCTGTTATAGTTTGGTAAAAAGTTTTCAAAAATTAGTTATCAGTAAATTAACCATAATTTTAGGGCTACAATACTCTAGGTATCACCATATAATATTTAAATATTAATTTAAAATTAGATCCAAGAAACCCGCTTCGATTGTAACCCTAGGTATAGATAAACATAATTATAAGATAATATTATTTTAGTTCTAAGAAAGATCAAACGTCAAAATCCATCATAATCTCGTAGACGAAATATAAATAGTAACGAAAAAACAGTTTTATTTGTTTTTACCCACATATATACCTATTTCACGTTTTTGTCCAACATCTAAAAAAATATTTTACTCGTATATGGTGTAGTAGTCTCTCTTGGTCTTCAAAACTTTATTAAAGCTAACTGAGTTATATATCTAAGAATCTTGCATTCTTTTCCAAAAAATAAAAAGCATTTATGAATAAATCGTAGATGGTAAATCAGATTCCCTGTGTAGGATTTCCTGCGAGCCCGGTATCTGGTATACTCCGGTGCCTACGAGCATTTTACGGACGGGACAATATTCCCAAGGGCCAGTCTGGCTGCCACAAGAAAACTCATTTATAACCTAACTTCCAACAAAAATGTGAACGAGATGGAGAAATATTGGGATCTTCTTCGCTATTGAGGGGGAAATGAGGTGGGGAAGACGCTATTATTAGATAATACTAACGTGGATATAATAAACTCAAGAGTATGATAGGTAGACCAACATATTTATAAGCTAAGACATATTATATACAAAAATGTACGTTTCTATTTTTAGAAATTAACAAAAAAAAAATTTTAAAACCCTTTTTTAATAACCCCTTTGTTATGGTGATATTGTATAGGAATATTATTAAGTTTATTGGATAATATTATTTGAATGTTTTGAAATATACATTAAATATTATTTCCAGCTTATTTTATTCCAATCAAAACATGCAAGTAAAAGTTATATATAGAAACTAAACCATTGAACAAATTACAATTCCCAATAGTTAGTATTAAGAAAAAAGTTTAAAACAATAAAATAAATATATTTACTTCAATATTAATGTTCAGTATTTTAATTTTAAATTTGATAAAACCTACTAGGTTGATATAAATTATAAAATGACAAATAATGTATCTACTACACATTTTAATATTGTAGGCATCAATCATGAAATATCATAGAACTAATTTCAATATTTCAATGGTTTTTTTTTAAATTTTAAAGTAAAACTACTTATCGATATAACCTCTACGAATTCTGTCATTGAAAACTTTAAATAAATGTTTGATATCATCATTAAAACCTTTTAAATTCCCCTTTGGCTAATATACATACAGACTAGAATATTTTTAGTTATTTTAAATTCCATTAGCTATGTTTTCTAGTGATTTCCATGTTTCATTTTGATTCAAGTCTTGTCGATAGTTTGGAACTGCGATATTGAGTAGGAATGACACAAATTCACAGCAATATTAGTGGGTTATTTTTAGTACCACGTATTACTACCCGTTCGTGTTATACGCCTATGTGCTAATTAAACTAATGGGTTAGGGATTAGAAAGGCTTTATTTAGAGGAAATGCCCCCGTATTGAGTGGAGGGAGAGTGAAAAACCATTTAGGAAAAAACCCTCAATGCACCCGACCAGGATTGAACCCCGAACTCCCCGTCTTCAGCAGTCTAGTCCAACACAAGAGTAGCACGTTAGACCATGCGACCACTGAAGCGGGTAGTCTTAGTGATGAATCACACGTAGCCTACATAATGTTTTAATAGCCCTCGTGAAGCGAGACACAAATAAATTACTATCGGACTCTAAAAGAAACAACTTCAGTTGATAATTCAAAACGCGGATTTTCGCTTGTGTATTTATACAGCCAAACCATCCGAAGGCACTCTTTCTAGAGCTTAGAGCGTTGTTTCCAAATAACCATTGGGTTAGGAGTGGGTTAAACTGTCCCGCATAACATTACTGTCGTATCTAACGATTGAAAGTTACGGCGCATGCGCCTAGTGCGAAACCATCAAAATGAGATTGGAAAAAAATCGCAGTACATTATTAGATACTTACCAGTAGTAAGTCCGTGTTTCTTCGTTACTTTTATTATACGAATTTAGAACAGCTTTTCAAGTTTTAGGTACAGCGGAGGCTGGGGGGAGGGGAGATCAAAAGAGAGTGAGGACGCGTCATCAAAGTAAACGTATTCCGTATCGGCCTTATTTCCTCGGGTTTAAATCTCGCCGCCTACGTCTTTTTGAGGGAATCTCGGATGTTTAAACACTACGGTGTCTGGAGGAAGTAGTGACAAAGTGAAACACAATACTTCTCCGCCATAAATAACGTTAGTGAAGTGATATAAAACCGAACCCATGTTGCTTTGCTTGCTAGCCCCGGATACGCTGTGGGCTGGTAGGAGGGGGAGGGGATTCACGTTTACAACGCGATGTTACTTTTATGGCCAAGAAAGAAGTAAACTTTTTATTTCGCCTTTTTTTTTGTATTTACTTCACTGCGTCCTTTTGTCTTGTCTTCTTTTGTCTTTCTTGAAGGAGGAAGCTAGAGGTGGAGGGGGTGATAAGGCAGAGTGCGTTTAAAAGAGCCCAAATGTATAATAAAATGTTTCGCCACATTTATAACTCATTTACGTTTTATTCCACATTGTTTTAACGTTACCTTTAAAAAAAATATGTTTGTTTTTATTCGGTGGTGGTGGCGGAACATTATTCGTGTAAGAGGGGCCAGCAAAAAAATATGTTTTATAGGGACTGGCCTTTGAACACCCCTACCTAATAAATGTTTGAAAATGGAATGGCCCTAAAAGCTATTTGGAATTCTCCTAATCCCCTATTTTTTTAAGTAAGATTATTTTTATTAGCTAATATATTTGTCAGCCCCAATTTATTTTTTTAAATTATGATGCTTCTAAAAACTATTTGAAGTTGTCTTCCTTCGGCAAATTTTTGAAATTGTGATGCTTGTAGGGACTATTTTGAGTAGTCCTGACCTTGAATTAGCCTTTAGAAGCTATTTGAAATGAACTTCGCCTGGAAATATTTTTTAAATTGGAACTTCTGAGAAATTATTTGAAATGGTCCTTCCATGGAATTTTTTTTAAAAATCAGATTAGTCCAAAAGATATTTTAGTGGTCTTCAACCGAAAAAGTTGAAAATTGAATGCTGTAAAAAACTATTTGGAGTGGTCCTCGCGTGAAAATTCTTCAAATTTACAGGCATCTAGAATTTATTTTGAGTGGTCCTTCCCAATAACTTTTTTTTTTAATTTGGATGGTCCAAAAGCTATTTAAGAGTTCTATTGATTTTTTCTTACGGTTATATGACTCTAGAAGATATTTTAAGTGGTCTTATATGGTGAATTTTTGAAAATTGAATACATCTAGAATTAATTTGTAGATTGATCTTTCATCTTCATAGTTAATAATATCAGGGTATTTGAAACCTTGGGGCTTGGGCAAATTCCTTCCAAGGGGCAATGCTCCCATGCACCATCCCCCTTCCAACCCCTCTTTATTTATAATTGTATTTTCAATAATACTAATGAGATAACTTCAATCTTAAAATAATGTTTAATTTTTACGTAATCTTCATCTTACTACCCAGTATTATTATTATTGGATTATTATTATTATTATTATTATTATTATTATTATTATTATTATTATTATTATAATTATATTTACGTTCTAGGGGTAAAGTTGAGGACGGTAGAATTGAGACAAAATCTACTATTTTCGTAAAGAGAGATTGGAACTATTTAGGTAAAAATTTAATTACGTCCATCAAGAATTCAAACCTAGAGTTCCCCGTCACCGGAAAACAAGACCAGATGAAATTGACGCTTTACACGCGTATCCATCGTTACGGGTATCAATTATCTAACATTAGACTGAACTAGTTTAGTTCTAGGGAATGATTTTAAACGGAATATTTAACTCACTGACTTGAAATAATAATATTTTGATAGGGAATAGTTATTATTATATCAATTTGTATAGAAGAAAAATTAGCTGAGCTGAACTTATTTTTTAAATGGACATTTTATTGTCACGTTGCAACCAAGTTTTCATTGTAAGCTTAGGAAGATATATCACTGACGCAAATGGTTTCATAAAACTAATTGCATCAGTTAAAATGGGGTGTTTAGTGCATACCAAAATTATAAGCAATTTTGTCAGCAGATATTTAAATAATTAGTGTTTAGTAAAGAACATAAATATGTACATTCGCCGAATAATTTTTTGTTTATAAGCTAAATGCTATCCATTGTTTGAATTATCTTGTTTTGAGTAACCAGTCAGATTGTACTGTAGTTGAGGCTATTTATCTTTCCTGTCGCACTTTTATGTGTTTCATCTTTCTTACTCACCTTCTACCCTCTCAAACTATCTTCTTTACTCAATTAAAAGGAATGCACTTCCCACTTGTTAGCTGAATGAAAATTATAGCCCTTTCCTCCTTACCCTTCTTTTTACTCTTACAAATCCTCTTTATTCAATTAAAATAAATACTCTATTTATTCATGCTACCATCTTCAGTCAATTAAATTCAGTACCCTCCAACCTCACCCCTGATCATACCCTTCCTGCCCCATTAATGAGCCTCAACTTTATTGACTTAAAATCAGTACCACTCACCCATCCGCCTCCCATCACATCTTCCTCTTTACTCAACTGAAATCTGTTCCTCTTCCCTTACCCTAATTCTTACCTCTTGATCCCCTCACAATATCCTCTTTACTCAATTAAAGTCAGTTCACTTTCCACCTTCCCATACTCCCCCCCCCCCCACTTCCCCTTACACAGTTCTATCTACTCAATCGAAATTTAGACAATACCCTATACTTTTAAACATATTTTTATAGGGCTACTGTGTATTGTAAAATTGAACATGTAGTTCAACTAATCAACCGAAGTCAACAAGCAGCCGATACAGGTAATGGCATGCAACTATAGCTCCAAACGTACCACTGGAGAGTAGCGGAGTAGCAGTGCGGTCTTAAACTCAGATGACATCTACAAATAGTTCATTTATTCAGCTAAACAAAGAGGTATAGCTGCTTTAAAATCTAGTGTATCCAGGGCTACCAACCACACTCACTTTTATGTGGTAAAATGGCATGCCCTTATTTTTCATTTATCAAAGCAAAATGTACTATTTTTTGCCAATTTTTCATAATTATTGCTTGGAAAACAAACAAAAAATTGGTTGAAGACTGGAACCAGTAAAAGTATTATTTTGATTCATTAGTATCATTTAGTGAATAAAACTAATATTGGTACTTATTAATTTATTTTATAGTATATTTAATTTACCAATATACAAAATTAAGTACCTAGGCTATATTAAAGTGTCTTACTAAAACAGTGTTTGAATAGGATGCAATTAAAACATTTCTCAATCTTAGACAACCAAATATATCAATTTCCCTGATAGAATATATAATTCCTGACAGCCTAGCAATTTTAAACTCCCTGATTTTGCCAGGTTTTCCATGTTTTCCCTGTTTGGGATACATGTATAAATAATAATTTTTGTAAAGTATGTAGTTTTTGCACTCGCATTAGTGAAATGGGGGTAGGGGGGGGTTACTCGCCCTCTTCCCCTTTTATAGTTTTCAGAATGTACTCTTTTTTGTAGAATATGGACATGGTAACCTAATTATTGCAGCTCAATTGTTACGTGATCAAAATATCGCTTCACAGTGGCTGTGTTGCACGAGTACAACATTCAGATGTTACTAAGCCAAGAATTGTCCCCCAATATCCTCGTGTATAGTAGGCCATACTAGACGAGACTAATGTAATTTTCCGCGAATCCACTGGTGAATCTTATTTTAATGTAACTTGAAGAGTTAAACACTTAATTTGATAAAGATAATAAAATAAGTAATAATTCGTAATTCAATTACCTATCTTTGAGTATTTCTCTAGTTTCCCATTTCACTAAGCAAAGCGGTCTTATCACGACTCCATTTTAGGTTGTAGCAAGAATCTTTACAACTATTATTGTTGTCAGCCTGTGGCCTGGGTCAGTTTTTCATTCAAGCCATATATATTCTATTACTAGCTTGCTAGGACTTATGAAGCTTCATATGTCTTATAATCTAACTTAAGACTAGGGCAGGAACAACAGCCAGTCCCCGCCATCAATTTATCACCAATGATAATTTTTTAGGCCATGCCGGGAATCGAACTCGGGACCCCTATATTAGTAGGCGGACACGCTACTGGCAGCTAAGGTGGCGGATATGGTAGCCAGAATCCAAAGATTAATAATAAAAATGCATAGATCCGAGATCGACCAAAACACTTTAAATTTAACTTTAATATTGTATTGTTTTGCTGGAAAATCATCGTTTTTTCCGAATAAAAAACTGTTCAAATTTATAAAACAATTAATTTTTTGGAACATTTCATAATATATGCTCACTATACAATTTTGTTGCATATTTGTTTAAGTTTTACTCTTAAATTCTTAAAATTTCAATAAACCTCTTGGTTATGTAACAATAACAATATTTGGGAGGGGCCCCCAAATATTTTTTGTTTTATAGCTACTTGCTGTTAGATTTCAGAAAGCAAAGAAATTCTGTAAAATGAAATAGTGTTTGAAATAATTCCAAAGTGGTGGATATAACTTTAAAATAAACTAATGGAAAACACAACCTATTTATGACGATGATTTAAAAGTTGGCGCTAAACTAAAGGTTAAAATTAAATAACCATCATGTCACATAGTATTCTTTTCACGTCTGCAGAATTATTCAACTATTGTTTCCGTGGATGGAAGGGATTCCCTCTTCTTACTCATATAATAATAATAAAACAAATGTGTGGCAGGAACATCACGGACTAAGAGTAAAAGGGCGGGAGGATAAGAATAAAAAGAAGGGCTTTGGTTCGTGAGTTGACAGGCAGAGAGATCTCTGAAGCTTCTCGCGACAACGTGATCTGAAACAACAAATGAATGTTGTGTGCCGCGTGGGTTTTTTTCTTTCTTTCTTTTTTAATCCTTCCCTAAACTCGTTACCACGTGTTGTCGTGTTAAATTGGTTTGTTTTTAGACGCGTAAAGTCTTGTTTATATAATAACTTTGTGTGAACATACATTATTTTTATGTTATGTTACTAAACGTATTAATATAGTGTCTATGAATAAATCAGTGCTCATTATAAATACTACTGTATGTGTAAACATGAAAACTTCTTCAATTAAACACAATTGCAAGGCAAATATCTATGCAGTAGTGACAAATATAATAGGATTTTTTTATGAAGAATCCTTTAGTAAAGAAGACAGATTTGTTTGCGCCTAGCCAGCATTGATAACGAATTACTATAATATTAGTGTTATTTGATATCTATCAAAAGTGACAGATTCAGGTCACATGACTTATATAAATACGTTAAAAGTATATATAGTAGTTTTTTAGCTATAAAATAAGGTTCTTACCATAAACATTGATCTGGAGTTAAATTAAAACACAAAGAATCAATAAATATCTTATTAATCCTAATATTTTGTATATAATTATAAATATATATTATATTCAGGTCACATGACTTATATAAATACGTTAAAAGTATATCTAGTAGTTTTTTAGCTATAAAATAAGGTTCTTACCATAAACATTGATCTGGAGTTAAATTAAAACACAAAGAATCAATAGATATCTTATTAATCCTAATATTTTGTATATAATTATAAATATATATTATATTCAGGTCACATGACTTATATAAATACGTTAAAAGTATATCTAGTAGTTTTTTAGCTATAAAATAAGGTTCTTACCATAAACATTGATCTGGAGTTAAATTAAAACACAAAGAATCAATAGATATCTTATTAATCCTAATATTTTGTATATAATTATAAATATATATTATATTCAGGTCACATGACTTATATAAATACGTTAAAAGTATATCTAGTAGTTTTTTAGCTATAAAATAAGGTTCTTACCATAAACATTGATCTGGAGTTAAATTAAAACACAAAGAATCAATAGATATCTTATTAATCCTAATATTTTGTATATAATTATAAATATATATTATATTTAGGTAGTAAAATTTCAATTATTAATTTTTACACTTTAAAAATTATCATTTATGTTTGGAAGCCTCCAACTACTCGAAAATTAGGGAAATAAATACTATATATTGAGATTAATTAGCGTCAAATATTGAGTGTAAAGATACTAAATACGAGCATCCAAACATATTAATGTTTCTGGGACACAAATTATCCATGCCATAGTCAACTTTCATTCTAAAATATAATTAGCTTTTGATTCTGCTCTTAATTAATAAAATTAAATAATTGATTAGAACTTTACATACTTAAAGGGTTTTTTTTCCACACTTGTAATCATACTTTGTAATACATTCCAATCCTTGTTTGCTTAAAAAATATCTTGCCAGACAATTATAGTATTAATTATGTGTATTTGTTCAGTGGAAATAGAACGTTTCGTACTATTTTTGTTATTTTATTTTTATTTTAAAATCATATATATCAAAAATATTAAGATTCTGATTTTTACGAGCTAACTTATAAACTGAGACTTAACGCCCTTCGACAATAAAATGGTATTATACAATTTTAACATGTGTATAGTTATAAGCTCTACATATTTCAAATCTTTACAGTTTACAAGCTATAAGGGTTCGAACTTGCTATTTTATGCTTTTTTCGTACCATTGATAGGATAAAGTAATTTATAAATGGGGCTGAAATTTAGTATAAATAGACATAAATATTTGGTGTAAAGGAAATATTTATATGTTAAAGAAAAATAATTGTTATTGTATAAGCAGTTTAAGAGTGATAAAATTACACCATTTTAAATTATAACTAAATAATGTTCCTTTTATACCCTGATAATTTGATTTTATCTCATTTTGTAGTACACAGTGTCATCATTTTATTTATTTTTACCTTTTAACTCTTTAATTTCAATAGTGTGTCCGAATTGTTAGTCGCAAATATAGATCATAAATGTCTCTTTCATGAAATGTCTTGTTTTGAATGTTCTGATTATAGAGATAACACCGACTAGCAGATCAAAATGTGCCCGGCCAAGGCATCGTGTCAGATAATCCCAAATAATGATACACCCAGGCAAAGCGGACGAAGGCTTCCTTATCTGGTCGGTGTTTCTTGAATGGGCTGAGGCATTGCTATTGCTATCTTTTCCAAGATAGCCCCCTACCCCCACCTATGATAAATTTCCTTCCAAAATATTATATAATACTCAAATAATCTTAGAAATTATTGTTGTCGAATGACTTTAACCGATAATATTAGTTAATTATGCATATATTATAAATATATATGTATATGCGCGTGTGTACACTCCATCTACTGTGAAAAATAGCAGTATTTCTGTAACGTATTGCTCTATTTTCCCTATCTTATAAGCTGCACTATTATGGGAAAATGCAAGGTAAGCTTGTTACCTCTTAGGGTAAACGAATGGTACATCGAATTTGCAAGATTATTAAAGATGTCACTTAAAAAAATACATACACTCACATGACTGTGTTATTTTTCAGTGTGATGTGTAATATTAACATATAGTGAATTGAATTTTCTTATAAGTTTTTTGGAAGCTAAGTTTTTTACTAAGTTTTCAATAATAGTAATATCATCAATATAAATTGTAATCAATATATCACACAGCTGAAAAAGTTGACACCATCCGACAACAATAACAGCATAAGAACACAAAGATGGCCCATATACACATTAAAATAACCACCTGTGTATGTACCCTATTATCACAAATCTGGAAATCAGAATGTAATCTCAACTCTCATCAAATATATTTGACATAAAATCTATTTTATACTCTCATCGATATAGTTTGACAGGATGGAACCTCTAGGTCTACTCTAAACAAAGAGTAAAATTGTTACATTAGCCCACACTAAAAATAAATTGCTATGTGAAAGGATGTGAATATCTCATAAACGTATAGCAATTACATTATTAAAACTTAATTATGTATGTGAATAATAACACTAAAACAAAAGGTAATAGTAACTTTTGTGATTTTTCAAACATGACTTAGGAAGGAAGGAATGATGAAATAAAACTTCTTTTACATACAAAAGTACAACAAACATATATTTACAAGACAATTGCTAGGCGTGCATAGGTCATATACAATATAACGTACTCACAAAGTGTTTTTAAATATAAATTAAACTGAGTTGCTTAATGAGTTGTTATAATTGGCACAAAGAAAAAGCACTCTACATCACGACCTAGTGACAGTCTTCATATTTCTTTTCTTTAGTTGTTTTGTAGACTACTACATTTATTTATCATTACTTATCTATAGCTAACTAGTACAAAAAAAATTACAATTAGAATATTTGAATAATCAACTCTTTTCAAAAGTGGTATGAATGCTTAAATTATAATGTTTAACACAGGGATAAAATATTTGTTTACGGTATGTGAAGAAAATCAAGGCTACAATAATATTTTTAGTTCATAACAAATTGTTATTTTTACATATTTATATCTAAAAGGATATGGCCTAAATATCTCTCACTTATCATGTTTAAGTCAGTTGAAAAACTACTTTCACTCTGAATTCAATAAACCTGTTTTTATTATTTTTTAGTGTAAAGTAATTAAAATTAAATTATTCATGTCACAAAACATTGAATTTAGCTGTTTTACATATTCATGATCCAGCAATGAAAGCAATTCTACAACTGACTACACAAATAACACATGTTTTAATTCACACAGCAAATTCTACAACGACACATATTCAAATTTAAAGTACAACTATGTAAACATACGCTCAAAATAATCTACATCAGTGTAAACAAAATAATTGAGTTTGTAAAGGCTATGAATTGCGCGCAGTGTCAGACAGTCATGTGTTTGAGTATTAAAGTATTGACACAGTGGAAATATTAATTTGTGTATTGGAGATATTGTAATCAATAAAATTAATTATAATACATGCTAAATTTGATTTCTTTAACAGTTGAAGAAAATTTTGATAAACAAGAATTTTAATATATGTAAATAAAATTTATTAAATGTATTTTGCAGAGATTTTCAACTAAATGACTAATATTTTATAGCACTTTGTAAAAATAGAATAATAATAAGTTTTAATAGCATGTGTTTGATCAGACCCTTCTTAACGCATTAATACTAAACAAGAAAGAGGATAGGTCAGCCTTGACCCCGGACCTTCACAGTGGGTCATCACCTACTCATGACAACAAGACAAGTGATGTCATTGATAAACAGGTCCTGGCTATTTTCAATAGTCACCTCATTGCATCTCATCTTTCCCCGCGGCAATCCTACGCACCTTTCTTCCGCATTTGTGCTACAATCTTTGACCACGGTTTGTTGAGAGATAGGTATGGAGAGAGTAAGAAACGTTTGTGTTTATGTTGCATAGCCATCAACAAATTAAAGAATTCCACTCTATGTAGCTTGTTGCGAGATGTAATATGCACTTATAATGGTTACTCAGGTTACGCAAGTTTGGGAAGTACCAACGTGCATCAGCACACATTTTGGTTAATAGACTAAACATATTAAATAAATATACAAAGTTTGTTTTTTAAAGTCTAGGCTTAGACATGCACTTTCATAACTAGGCATTTTTATAAGACTAAAAAATAATTTAGATTTACATACTTTTTCGAACTAGTAAAAAAGGTAACAAAAAGAGATATTAAAGTTGATCTAATTCTGAAAAATTAATATGTTATTCAAGAACTTGAATTTTTTTTTGTTCTATAAACATTGAATCGTGCTGATCAAATGTGTGTAAGTAAGGGATGTGAGCTTAAGTACAGTTCAATTTTCACAGTAAGAACCTTATTTGACAGCTAGAAACAGTTACTAGCTCTACACTCACGTATTCATAATTGAGCTCATTTTATCTAATAGCTGTCACTTTTGATATGCATAAGCAATACCTTTAAAAAACACTAAAAATTTAATAAAATAATTTAAATTTTGGGCGCAAAAAATATGTGTGTTTTCTTAAAGACTCTTACTATGAAAAATGACCTGCACATGAAAGAGCCTGTCTAAAGTTATTAATACTTTTAACAGTGAATAAATTGTTACTACAAAAATATACACAAATAAAGAATGAAGAATATACATGTCTGGTAAAGCTAACAACTATTGCCAGAAGCTACACTGAGCTAATATTAATGTGTTGCTATCCATCTCTTTAAACACCAAAACAGATATTTGCCATAGCTTAATAAATAATCCAGTCCACTCACATCGATAGACTTGTTTTCACAAATCTAGTGACATATTTTTTTAACACTGACGAGTGATCACCAGGTTACGTGATTTTTGATTTCTAAATATAAATCCTCCGTATTAAAAAAAATACAGTGGATCAATATAAATGGGGAAACCACTTTAAGTATTTTAATAAATAATATCATATAATAGCTTCTGTATCTCAAACTATTTCCAAGTTTTAGACAAAATAATTCATTTATGTTTTCATAAGACATAAGATTTATTTGAGCAATAAATAAGTTTCAGACTAATATGTATCAATTTAGAAGTGCTGAAGTTAATAATGAAGGCCCAGTTGTTACTTCTGGATATGTTTTTGCCGTTTTTTGACCTGAATGCGATGCCAATAACGATCCATTGGTGAGTTGTTGATTTCCATACAAATAATTTGTGTGAGGTGCATTAAAAGATACGAATGAGCCGTAGTTTGAGTTGGACGCTCCCCCAACAATTTTAATTTTATTTTGAGAATCATCTATTACATTTTGAGACTCATTCTCCAAGGTGAAATTATAATTTTTATTGCTACTTGATTTCTCGGAATTTTTAGGTTTGTAATATAAAGCTATTCCTTGTTCTTTAAGAGAAAACGGGAATGCTCCTTCTAGTTCATGATTTGAAAGTGACGAATTGTCTATAGCCAATTCATTCGTGAAGTTAAATACGTCAGAATAACTGCCAGGAGTTGGTATTGTTGATGGGGGCTCAACATAAACTTCCTTTGTCACGGATTGTTGGCTTTCATGGTCTTGTTGGGATGCGTATTGCACTATAGACTCAGCAGACGCATGCTGTTGATCCTGGGGTGCTCCATAGCTCTGGTCTAATGTCTGCTGCACTCCCTGTTGAGGCTGTTGCTCAATCGCTGCCAGGATATCTTGTAGAAGTCCATTAGATAGCACAGATTGATGGGGAACATCTTCAGATGATGCTGAACCATCTGCACCGTTCGCAGACTGTATTTGAAGAGTGTAGCTACCATGTGAGCCACGCACAGGGATGTCTAAAGCTCCATTGTTTGAGTTCCTAGGGTCTTGAAGACCATTACCATACACCTGAGAGCTAACGTGAGAGGAAGGATCAGAAGATGAAGAAGACGATGACGAAGATTGTTCGGTCTGTCGTAACAAGTCACTTATATCCTGCGGTAGTTCATAGCCTGACAACGAGTCGGCGATAGCGCTCCCACTAGAAGAAGACGTCGAATACGAGGAGGAACTTTGCTGAGAAAGTCCTGAGGAACTATGTTCGGAGTTAGAAGAAGATGATGCTTGTAATTGATCTGGAGCGACATAATTTAACGAAACAGATGATAAAGAAGATGGGAATGTCTGCGCTGTATATGACGTTGAAATTGATGAAGGTCCCTGATAATTATTCGATAAAGACGAGAAACCTAGATTTACGTTTGAGCCGGCTGATGGGGCACCATGTTTAAGGGATGATAATGGTCTCGGAGGGAAATAGTTTTGGTTAGGTGGTGGAGGAGGGGGGCCACTGTAGCTCTGAGATGATAAACCAACGACGTTACTTCCGGAGGAGGAATGACTTGTGGCTGATGACAAGTGGTCAGCACCAAACTCATGTGAAGGGACAAAACTAGTGGATGCGCAGTTGTGTCCTTGACTCACAGGTGCAGAGGGTGCCCCATAACTGTCAGAGAGGCCACTGCCAAAACCTGATGAATGTAGAGCTAAAGATTGTGCGCCACCAGAGCTTGAACCAAACGAGCTATAGAGCGCCGAGTTGAACAAAAGGGGTGATTCATACCCACCAGAAGGTGCTGGAGGAGGTCCATTATATTCATCTGTCAGAGAAGAGATGTCAAAGCCTGATGACGAAGATGAAGATGATGAAGATGATGAACTTGAGAACGATTGCTGTTGATTAAATGGAGCTGCAGTCGGGGAGCCGTACACGATAGCAGGATAGGCTGGATTCCCACTTTCACTAGCTGGATCTGGCACTGGAGGTGGGAGGTACTGTGGAATCTTAGGGCGATTGATTCCAGCACCACTTTCACTGTTAGATACTGTTTCGCCTATGGATGTTATCAATCCTTGGGGAACAGGGTCTCTGAATTGAACAGGCTTCTTGAACATGAAACGCGCGGATTGCGCGGGGGAACTTATTTCAAAACCAGGACTCTGAACAATGGTTACATCACTAGTTTTTGGTGGTATGTAACTATTACTTGGGCGCTGCGGTGGCTGTATTGGTGCAGGTCTAGATGGTGGAGCTCCATATTCAACACTTGGTGCAGGTCTAGATGGTGGAGCTCCATATTCAACACTTGGTGCAGGTGCTGACGATGGCGTTGGCGAAGCAATGTTACCAGCAGATGGTTCCGAATATTGACCACCAGGAGCAGAAAGAAATATAACTCCTGGAAGTCCCCCAGCGGTGAAAGAGCTGCTTCCACTCGACGAAGAGGAAAATGATGATTGTGACAATCCGATGCTCTGAGAACCTCCACTTGGTGGAGGGCCTGCATAATTATTGGATGAGGGAGGGAGAACAATAGGCTGTGACACTGGAGGTGGTGCACCGTACTCGTTTGAAGGGGCTGAAGGAGGTGGTGGAGCAATGTTACCTCCAATTAGAGGTCCTCCTTGAGGAAGTCCATAATCACCACTTGGCGGTGGGGGGACTCCACCTCCACCACTAGGTGGAGCACCATATTCGTTGCTTGGTGGAGCAAATATACCACCCCCACTTGGTGGTCCTCCAAGAGGAGTTCCGTACTCCACATTTGGAGCTGGCGGGGGGCCTGCCCCTCCACCACTGGGTGGAGCACCATATTCGTTGCTTGGTTTAGGTGGCCTAAATGGAGGTCCTCTGTAATTTGATGGTGGAGGTGGAGGTGGACCACCATAAGAGCTACTGGGTGGTGGTGGAGCACCGTATGAACTACTTGGTTGACCACCATTTGGAGGTGGAGGGGGTGGTCCTAAAAATGAATTTGAGCCTCCTCCATTAAATGTAGGAGGAGGAGGTGGTCCTAAAAATGAATTGGATCCTCCCCCACTAGGTGGTGGTCCATATTGTGTGCTGAGAGGTCCACTAGGCGGTGGCCCATAGGACGTCTGTGGCCTGGATACAGCTCCTGGTATTGGTTTCCAGCCGTCGTATCTAATTACAGGAGGCGTGGGAGGAGCCCCTACTCCTTTGGGAGGACCATATTGTGAGTTTGGTGGTCTTAAAGACCCTAACGAGCCTTGTGGTGGTCCGTAAATGGGTTTAGGGGGCGGCCCATACGACGGCCTAGGTGGTGGACCATACACTGGTTTAGGGGGTGGACCATATACTGGCTTAGGACTTCTAGGTGGACCCCCTCCACCTCCTCCTCCACCTCCTCCACCCCCACCTCCACCACAACATCCCCCACATCCCCCACATCCGTTGCAGCATCCGCCACTTGAAGATCCACCACAGCAGGAAGATCNATCCGCCACTCGAAGATCCACCACAGCAGGAAGATCCCGATCCACTATTAGGAGGTCCATATACTGGACGAGGTCTATTCTGTGGAGGTCCATAAACTGGTCTTGGAGGAGGCCCATATTGTGGCCTTGGAGGTTTTGATAGATTTGGAGGTCCGTAGGAGGAAGAAGGGGGTCCACCAAAGGATGGCTTCGACGATCCAAACAGCCCCGGTGGTGGCGGGGGTGGCTCCGCGGGTGGGGGAGCATATATAGCGTTTGGAGGTGTGTACGAACCAGAAGGTCCTCCCACTGGTGGAGGACCGTAAACTGGTTTCGGTTGTGGTGGGCCAAACGATGGGGGTGGTGCATACGTGTCTCCTATGGGTGGAGCACCATAAGAGCCAAGGACGGAGTTACCTCCACCCCCGAGCCCAGATGGAGGGAGGAGATCCCCCGAGTCGCCTCCACTTCCACTACCGTGGTAGTTGGCCTCCCTGCGCTGCACAGAGTCCGACGATACTGGGTTGACGAGCTGACAGGCCACAAGAAGAGAGCAGAAGGCGTACAGCGGTACCTGTGGGGGAAAAAAAACGGGCAATATTTATTTTTATGATGGCGATATATCGGGTGCATTTTTTATATATAGCACATTTTTTAAATGTATTGAGTTTGAAACAAGTTTGGTTAGTAGATTAACTTCAAGGGAAGGGAACGAGGAAGTTATTTAAGAAGTTCCCACGTATAATTATAGAGAGGAGATGGTACAAAAACAGTGACAAATTATATTTAGAACCTTCACTACCTTATCATCGGCCAACCAGTATATTGTGTGTCTAAAAGCTTTGACCGTGAGACCAACTATATGAATCGGCATATGAATTAGAGAAGAAAGAATCTTAGTTCTAAAATTAAGCCTTTAAATAAGTAATATTTGAGTTATAATGCTCGTACACAAAGGCATTACATATCCTGTAGACATATAAGTCATCAAGAAATAATTATTATTATTATTACTAGCACCGCGTCTTACTACCCGTTCGGGTTATACGCAATCAAGAAATAGAGGTTGGAATATTATATAAATGGGACGCCACAATCGTACATTTTCCCTCATATGGTGTATTCTGATTTAGAACAAAATTTTCAAAAATTTCAGTCATGTCCCCTTCTGTAAAAATTATGTAATTTTATAGCATCAAATAAAATACTCCTAATATACAAGTTATGAACAAAATTGCTGTCGGCCTTGTTGGTCTTTGGGTGAAGAGATCGTCAACCGGGGTGGAAAGATTTTTTTTTATCAATAGAAATCCGTAGCACAACTTCCTTCGGAGGGTAAGTAAAGCCATCGGTCCCATGTCAATTGTGGCAAGTAAAAGAGCCCTAGAAGGTATGTAAAAATAGCTTTCCTTGCATAGCTTTCGCTCTAGGGCATAAGAATTCTCGTGATATGATATAATCAGTCCTTTCAGAAAGTGCACGATAAATACCTCAAATAAACAAAGAAACAAAATTGCTAAAACTATTATAAAAAAAACTATTATTTTCTAAAATCTTTTATCAGTAAGCTAAGCTTAAAATATTATATTTACAAAAATAATTCACACAATTCTATTTATCATGTAAAATACTGCTCATAATTATATCAACATTTAACCAAATTGTAAGAGGATTTCAGAAATATTTTGAGTTTTACAAAATCATTTGCTTTTCTTAATTCTATTGTTAGAATTAAAATAACAACTAGGCACTGAGGTATAACCATTAAACATAAATATAAATTTTGAGTGATATCTATGTTACTGATGTAACCCCAAGAGCAGTGGAAACCACTAAATTAAAAAAAAAGTTCGAAGATACATAAAAAACATAATCTTGAGGTTGAAATTATTACCATATATAATAATTTTCTATGCTGCAATGTGGAGCTTAATTTTGTTGTGTGTGCACCACGTCATAATACCTATTTGAGCTATCTACATATTAAAACCATTGGGTTATTTGTGTTTGGGGTGGATAAGGCTGAATTTAGAGAATATGAAACCACAGTTGTGTGAAGGTAAAGTGATAAAACCACTTAGAAAAAAAACCACCATCAGTACATCCAACAATGTTTCGAAACCCCAATCTCCCGGTCATTGGAAATAAATTCTAGTTAATAAGTGAGAATGAAACCACCGAAGTGGGTCGTACGTTTCTTAGTAGTATAAATCTGATTTTATCATGGTAAATCATTTTAAAAACATATTATTTCTACTGTTTAAACAGCTCGTAAGATACATATTATCATAAATACCATACATATTTTATAGCGTTTAAACTCTACTCAATCATTGGCCACAATGTTTTGATTAGATTAGATAAAAGTATATAGATTTAAAAATAACATTTAGAATACATGGGTATTTTTACTTTCTCTCTATCTTACAGGTAGAGAAAGTATGGGGATCGTCAAAAAAATCGAACTCGAGATTTTGATGAATCTTGACGTTTCATGACTTCCTAAATCCGAAAAAGTGGTTTTTGAATTTCCGTCTGTCTGTCTGTCTGTCTGTCTGTCTGTCTGTACCTCCAACTAGAGGCTAAACTATTTTACCGATTGAGCTAAAACTTGATATCTAGGGTTTTCATAGGGTTGCCCCGAGGAGTTTTGGAACTGGTTATCTACCCCTAAAATTAAGGGTAGTTTACTGAAGGGAAAAAAGAGAGAAAGTCGATTTTCTCAAAATCGGCTCTAACGATTTTGATTAAATTTCATTTATGAACATTAATAAATATTCCAAACAAAATGGCTACTCTCAATATTTCGGCAAAATGGCTTTAAGGGCTCCGGTCTGATGCGTAAATTAACATTTTTTATAATAGCTCCGAAACTATTTGAGATATGAAATTACTTAGCATTACAAATATGTATATATATTTATAATACAAATATTTTATTCGAAACATATTTTTATAAAATCAATAATTTTCAATCTATACGCAATTATATATATATTTTTAGCTTTTTGGACATTAAAGCTTAAGTATTGCGATCGTAAAAAAAACTAACCTGAAATGTTGATGGATGTCGACGTCTCATGACCCCCCGAACCCTAAAAAATAGTCTTTGCAATGCCGTCTGTCTGTGTGTCTATTAAAACTTAAAATTAAGGGTAGTTTACTGAAGGGCAAAAAGAGAAAAAGTCGATTTTCTCAAAATCGGCTCTAACGATTTTGATTAAATTTCATTTATAAACATTAATAAATATTCCAAACAAAATGGCTACCCTCAATATTTCGGCAAAATGGCTTTAAGGGCTCCGGTCTGATGCGTCAATTAACATTTTTTATAATAGCTCCGAAACTATTTGAGATATGAAATTACTTAGCATTACAAATATGTATATATATTTATAATACAGATATTTTATCCGAAACATATTTTTATAAAATCAATAACTTTCAATCTATACGCAATTATATGAATTTTTTTAACTTTTTGGACATTAAAGTTTAAGTATTGCGACCGTAAAAAAAAACTAACCTGAAATGTTGATGGATGTCGACGTCTCATGACCCCCCGAACCCTAAAAAATAGTCTTTGCAATGCCGTCTGTCTGTGTGTCTATAAAAACTTAAAATTAAGGGTAGTTTACTGAAGGGCGAAAAGAGAAAAATTTGGTTTTCTCAAAATCTGCTCAAACGATTTTGATTAAAATTCGTATCTAGGCGTTGATTAAGATTATAAATAAACTGGCTATTTTCATTTTCCTATGAAAATGATTTTTAGGGTACTTTACAGAAGCGTTAATTTCCGTATCTCCACAACTATTTGAGAAACTAAACAACTTATCATTGCAAAATTGTAGGACTATTAGAAATAAAAAACTTTTATTTGACATATATTTTTATAAAAGCAACAGTTTCTGAGATATTTGCAAATATATTAATACAATTTTGTGAGCTTTAGTTGTAAACATATACTACTTAAGTCTTAACGCAATAATTCTCCAATGCCATAGAGTAATTAAATATAAGTATCTAAAAAAGTATGTTATTTTTCCTTAAATCTCTTAGGAGAAATGTTTGCATAGCAATGATCTATCTCCATTTTAGACTCAATAGTCAATATTTACATTTTTTATTGGTCAAAATGTATAAATGAATAATTAAATATCAATGCGATGACTTGAAGATCTGCAACACCTTATAAAATGTTAAAATTTTAACCAGAAATCGAAATTTTAATACGAAGTGTTGACCCTTGTGGAAGACATTAAACTTTTTGAAATGCTCTTAGGTGGACCAAGATGCGCCTCTTTTCTCATTGATTATATATCATTGTATATTATTTTATGCGTGTTCTTATGTGGAGTGGTGATGGATGATACAATGTACATTATTCCGTTCAGAAATCTTACGAGTTTATAGAAAGAGAGAGAAAGTCTGTGCGGTGCGCCGTACCATTTATTTAACAAATGTTAGTATACGTTTTTAATACTAGCAGAAGTCTCCGGCGTTGCTCGAGGTAGCCACGCAATACATTGTGTGGTTACCTCGGGCAACAGTTTTCGGAAAAAAATATATCTTCATTTTATTTCTTCTGAACCAATTTTTAATAAAATAAAAATTAAAATTCCAGCTTTGAGGTGAATATGTTCGTGTTTAAAATTTCAGCCCTCTGCTTGCGGTATTTATTGCACAATGGTCTTGACAGACATACAATCTCTTAATTTTTTTAATTACTATTGAATATTATTTATTGGTATGTATTATTTATGTTGTTTAAATAAAAGCTTAATACAATACAGCACCCGTTAGCCCAATTGTAGTGAACTCCGAATCCCCACCATCTTTCCTGTTTTCGCAGTACGTGAGAAGATGAGCTTCAAACAGTCACCGTCTGAATATAACTATACCTCTGATATAGACCGCTTTTAGGGCTTATTGTTTTATTTTAATGTATATTCCATCAATACTCTGTCTCTTACTACCCGTCCAAACTATTCTCATATTTACACTAATATACGCAGGAATGAGGAAGTTATAATTGAGGATAAGTGTACCCGTCTTTACTTGGAGGAAGAGTAGGAAACTCACTTAGGAATTAACACCTTATTACACTCGACTGGGTTTCGAGCCCTAACCTCTTATCCAGTGAATCAGACAAGATGAGACTGATGACTTTTGGTTTCATTCATGTGATCTAACACTCCCTTCTCAACGCTAATGTTGATACACTTATTCTAATCTGCGTAACAAGACCATAATAACTTTTGTGCTAAAATCGTTCTTCAGTAATTGAAATGTGTCTTCACATTTTAATTGATTAAAATTGAGATTTCTAAGGATTTAAAAAATTAACAACACACATTAATTCAATTACTTATTGTTTATTGATTGATATTAAAATATTTCATTTCAGTCTTTGATATCATGAGACCAATGCCGAGATTGATAAAACTTGGTTACGATTGTTTTGTTTGCGTTTTAAGGTATACTTTACTACGTCGATAAATGTTGAAAATGGCATGTCGGCACTAAGGCAGCCGTTAAATTTTTTTTTATAAAACGAGTTTTGTTAAAACGCAAATTGATGCAAATAATTAAGATTAGAATATGTAGTTTACGGAGTTATATTTATGAGCATAGATATATATTCGAATCCGTACTATATCAAATTCATAGCATATTATATAATTACAGTTAAAATAAATACTATTGCACTAAATATGTGTGGTAATAATTTATTTTTTTGCATAAACTTTATTTGAGGAACTCAACTCAACAGAGTAAATTGTAGTTTTAAATATATATATATATTTATTTTTACTGTAGCAAGCAATACTGGATTATCAATATACTACCCAAGTTAGTGGTCACATGGTTTAAGGTGTCACTCTTACAATAGGCTGAAATTACAAGGGTGGGGATGGTTTTACACACTCTTTCCAAGCAAATTAGGGTAAAGTTCCTCTTAATTCAACTTTCCTCATCCCTAACACACCATCGTAATTAGTAGATATGCGTTTAAGTTGAATAACGTGGTGCTAAAATAACAAATTTTTAAAATGTCAAATAAGTTTTATTAAATTACGAAAATACATTTAGTTACATTCCTAATTTATTTAAACCTTTCTATGATCCATCTCTTCATCACCTCGTAAGTCGTCTCAGTTGATAGACCATGTGTATAATAAATGGTTCGGCACTCCGCATGTACTTTCTCACTCTATTGTTTAAAAATGGAGATATTGACTCAAAAGTCGTAATATAATATACACTAGTGAATCTGAGAACAAATTGCGCTATACATACGTAAAACATTTTTTGACTCACGGTTTTAAATGTTATAATTTAATTTTAAAGAATTAGCGTCTTCATTTGTATATTTGGACCAATAAAAAATATTAAAATTGGGTATTTAAGGGTCAACACTTCGTATTAAAACGCTGAATTTCATTTAAAATTTTCGTCATTTTATTAGGGAATGCATATATTTGGGTTATTGCATTGATATTAAGTTTCTCTTTTATAAATTTTGGCAAGAAAAATAGGTAATTATTGACTATTGAGTCTAAAATGAGAGAGATAGATCAATGTTGTACCAGAGACGGATCCAGGAGGGCGGCATGGGGAGTACGCACCCCCCATTCAAGAAATTAAACTAATTAAATCAATGTTATTATCACCACTAGTTTTATTGTCACGTAATACTATCTCACTAACCAGATTTCACTTTTTTAAATTGTTATTGGTAATATTATTAAATGGTTAATATGCAGTAATTTTTATAAATACTTAAGACAATCACATTAAGTATTAAAATGGGGAAAATAGGCATTAATGAAATCACCTGAATTTCAATTGCACGCCTCTCACCTTGTTGCACAGCCATTGTTTAGGTTTAAATATATTTTATCATTATTGTTATTATTTCAATGATTAATAATAAATAAAGATCTTTAAAATAGTTTATTCTTAAATAGCATGGTTTAAACAAAAATGTTGAATAATACCACACAAATAACGTGTTAGTATGATTTAGTGGTAACATTTCGATTTAGAATTAGAAATAACTAGCTATTCTATAGAGTGGAGTTAAAGCTCGATAGTTCGAAATCTGAATAATTCCATCTATTCTGTCTAGTTGATTGATTAGCTAAAAAACTATTTATATAATAATTTTTATAATACTTAAACTTATTTCCCTCTTAATAATCACTATTTGTTGATGTTATTATTATTTGCTAATAATAAATTTCAATACTAATCGCAAATTTCGAGTTATAACCTATATTAGAGAATTATTCTCAAGTTTAGCACTACATTGAAAAATTACTTAAAGATTTACTCTCAAAATTTTGAAATATTTTTATGTCAAAATTTCTTGAGGTGCACCACCCTCCCCGACCCGATTCCGATGTAAGCACCCGCGGCTCTCTCCCCCCCCCTCTCACGAAAATCCTGGATTCACCCCTGAGTTGTACAAACATTTCCCCTAAGAGGTTAAAGGAAAAACAACATCAACTTCTTGCAAGACTTATTTGCTTACTCTATGGCATTAGAGAATTATAGGGAATTATTGCGTTTAAACTTTAGTATATCTTCACAACTAAATCTCACAAAATTGTATTAATATATTTGCCAATATCTCAGAAACAGTTGGTTTTATAAAAATATATTTCAAATAAAAATTTTTAGTTTTAATAGTACTAAAATTTGACAATGATATGTTATTTAGTATCTCAAATAGTTGCGGAAATACATAAGTTTTTGCTTCTGTAAAGTACCTTAAAATTTGTTTTCATGGGAAAATGAAAAGAGCCATTTTGTTTATAATCTTAATCAATACCTATGTACGAATTTTAATTAAAACGCTATAACCGATTTTGAGAGAATGGAATTTTTCTCTTTTCACCATTTAGTAAACTGCTGTTAAGTTTAGGGTTAAACAGACACACAAACAGACGGCGTTGCAAAAACAACTTTTTAAGTTTTGGGGGCGGGGGGGTCATAAAACGATGATATCCATCAAGATCTTGGGTTAGATTTTTTTGACGGTCGTAATACTTTACCTTAAAATCTACGAAAAGTTATAGAAAAATATTATACATATTTGCGTATTGCTTGAAAACTATTGGTTTTATAAAAATATATTTCTAGTAAAAGATGTTTAGTATAATTTGATTCACATGTATGCAATGATAAGTAATTTCATATCTCAAAGACTTACGGAGATAAAATTAAAAATTAGAATTTATGCATCAGACCAGAACCCTTAAAGTCATTTTGACGAAAAGTTGAGAAGAGCCATTTGGTTTTTAATATTGATCAAAGCTTAGAAATGAAATTTAATCAAAATCGTTTGAGCTGATTTTGATAAAATCGATTTTTTCTCTTTCCGCCCTTAAGGAACCTACCCTTAATTTTAGGTTTGGATTTCCAATTCAAGGAATTCATTGGGGTAACCCTATGAAAATCCTAATTACCAAGCCTTAGCCCAATCGGTAAAGTAGCTTAGGCTCTATCCCGAGGTACAGACTGACAGACAGATGGACAGACAGGGAGACGGCATTGCGAAAACCACTTTTTTGGATTCGGAGGATCAAAAAATGTTGACATTCATCAAAATCTAGAGTTCGATTTTTTTTTACAATCATAATACTTGCTCTACCTGTTGGGTAGCAATAAAGAAAAATATTGATTGGGTCCCCAAGGGTCAACACTTTGTATTAAAATGTTGACTTCCGGTTTAAAATTTTCGACATATTTTTGGGGGTTGCATATCTTGGGGTTATTACATTGCTATTAAATTCCTCATTTATAAATGTTGACCAGTAAAATAGGAAAACATTGACTATTGAATCTAGAATGATAGAGAGAGATCATTGCTGTACAAACATTTCCCCTAAGAGGTTGAAAGAAAGAAAACATACACTTTTTGAGAGACTTAGCTATTTCTTACTCTATGGCATTAGAGAACTATTGCGTTGAAACTTAAGTAGTATCTCTTAACAACTAAAGCTCACAATCAAAATTGTATTAATATATTTGCCAATATGTCATAAACTATTGGTTTTATAAAAATATATTTCAAATACAAGTTTTTTATTTTTAATAGTAATACAATTTTGCAATAATAATTTAGTTATTATCTCAAATAGTTGCGGAGATACGAAAGTTTCCGCTTCTGTAAAGTACGGTAAAGGTCATTTTAATGGGAAAATTAAAATAGTCAGTTTATTTATAATCTTAATCAAGGCCTAGATACGAATTTAAATCAAAATCGTTAGAGCCGTGTTTAAGAAAATCAACTTTTTCTCTTTTCACTTTTTACTAAACTACTCTTAATTTTAGGGTTTAACAGACACACAGACAGACGGCCCTGCAAAAATCACTTTTTATGACATTATTCAAAATCTCGATCTCGATTTTTATTTACGAACTTAATACTTTATCTACCAGTAAGATAGTGAGAAAATAAAAAAGCCTGGGGTTCTATTCTCAGTGTCACCATTTATTTGAAAATAATTGTTGAAAATTAGGAGCTTCCGCTTTCACAGTGAATAATTGACGGCTGGGGATCTAGGTGAAGAGACTGGATGTTGTGATTGGTCTAGAATCAGGATAGTTAGTAAGTCGCGATTAGTGGTTAAAATTAAATTGTTGAGAAAGTAGATGCTAAATTGGCACTGCCTTATATAACTAGCCATACATCATTTCTTATCGTTACCGTTATCTTTTCGGAGACGATTTATATTCCGGAACGTTGTTTCAACAATAACACTTGTTTCAAATCACAAAAAGTTAAGTAACTTTAAACACTTTCGCTTTTTATCACCAAAGATAATATTCTTTGTAACAATAGAAGGAAATGTAAATTGTGCTTTTATACAATCTGGAATAAATAGTTTGAATACCCAACCATTTCTGATCCGCCCCCCATTGTGGTATTTACGCGGATATCCCGGATAGGGGTGATGGAGCATGGAGTAGCGCTAGGGATGTTGAGCAATTATTGATACTTTATTAATATTGATATATTCCTTGCGATACAAATATTCTCCTATATTTTTTTATATTTCCTTTCGACACTTTTACTCATATGAGTACTTACAACCCTGGATTGGATTAGTATCTAAATAAACAGTCAATTATCTATAATTTATTTATTTTTCTTACTAATATACCCTATAATATTTATCTCCCCATATTCTGACAGCCCAATTAAAAGTTATTTATTCATTATTCATACTAGGTTAATAACTGGTTAATAAATTATCTCAATACATAAATAGTAGCTATACTACCCTGAAATACCTTACCTTGATGGAATACACTACGGCCCAATCTTATAATCTATATCATGGTGGAATAATGCAAGGTAAGCTTTCTACAGTACAAGGTAAATTAAGAGTATATAGTTTTTGTGTATAGAGATTTAATATAAGGTATAGAAAGATTTATATATTATAGTTCAAAAGATTTAATTAATGTAACCATATAGGTAAAAAAACTAATACATAAAACCAATATAAAAATAGATAAAAAAAAAGCATCATAAACATTTCTGTGAATTGAAATACCAAAAAATTTGACATTCTGATTAAATTCCCTCAATATTCTTTTGATGCCAATACCTATTATTGTTGACACTTATCTTTCGATGCCACATATTTAAGTAACGCAGATGATAACTCCTTTCCCCCTTCCCATCACTCTACACCCCTTCCCTGGCTAAGTCATGAAAGGGGGAAATAATCTAACTATTCAGCCACAGATTCATCCTTCCACCTAACACCTATCATTAGCTTACAGCTAACTGTGTTTCCACTTTCTACGCCACCTCGATACCGGAGCATGTGAAATGTGTTACACAGCGAGGCGGGCTGGGAACTCAAGACCGTTTGGAAACTTATCGGTTGACCTACAACGCGCCACATCACTTCTTAACCTAGGTTAGTAAACAAGTTACACAGTTTCTCTTCGAGTTAAAGTGGTAACATCTGGATGGCCGCATCCTATAGCACTTTTATATTGCTTTTTCACGGACTGACGGTTGCTTAAATGTGTCACTTTAATGTCTATGCATATGGTCGGTATTTCATGTCAATATTCGTAGTGTTGCAACGGAGAGAGAGTGTGAATCAATTCGTTTTATTTTCACCCGCATAGGTGGCCGAATTGTCTAACGCGTCACTCTCGTGTTATAATGGATTGACGGTCACAGGGAGATCGGGTTTCGGATCCCAATCGGGCATACTTTGGGTGTTTTTTCCTAAATTATCTCATAGCCTATTTGGCCACCAAGCAAATGCGGGTAAATTTCTCCTAAAGTTCTAATTTTACTCCCTCCTAGTCTATTATAATAAATAACGTGAATGTACAACCCAAACGGGCTCTAAGATTCAGTGGTAAAATAAATCTACGGAGGCCTCATATTGATGGACACAAAGACACGGGCGCTAGACTAATCTCGATCGTTTTGTTAGGGACAGAGAGTCAGAGCATCGAGTCTTGATCGAATGTACTGTCGTATTTTATAAAATTGTTTTTTCCATTTTTCCTCCATACAAATACAGGTACATTTCCTCTAAGGTATGCCTCTTCAATCTCTAGTCCATTAGTTTGAAAGTCAAGAGTCCAGATATGTAGTATGACGTGGATCATGGGAATTTAAATTTGTTTCGCAGACTTAATTTTTTTTTTTTTTTTTTTTTNGTTTACAGTTTACCTTCAAACATAAAGCGGCTAGAAAATGAGTGGGCTATAACGAAACTTTGAATCAAAACTCTCGCGTGATGAATTCCAAATCACTGAAAAAAATAAATTGGTCAAGTTTCTAATGTATTTATATTAAGTTATCATCTAGTTACTTGGTGTGGTGGCTGAGTGGTACAATACCCGCCTGACAAATTTATATCTTCTACCACACTAAAAAGGAATGTATTACTTTAGTTTTTGGAGATTTGAAAACCTTTCTTTTCACCAGCCCCTTTATATATAGTAAATATTTAAAATGTATCTTGTTATTGGAGATATCCCTCTACATCCCTGGCAAATTTAAAGTTTTTGCCTCATCTAAACTTTTTTTATTTTACCTAACCTGCCTCTTCTCTATTTTTCACTTTAAAAATCGTAAATCTTTTAAGGTTATCTAGAGTATTATTTATACCTTAATGCCGAGTTTCAGTTTATGGCACACGGAAAAATAGTTGTTTCTATAATTTTTTGAAATGGTAACCATTCCACTTTCCATTTAAACACCTCCTACCTATAAATTTCAAATTTTAAGATGAACTAGGTTATCTGGAGCTGTCCTTTTACCTTCCAATCCAAATTTAAAATTTCTACTAAACCTAAGAGTGTGTTTTTAAAACTATAGCTAGCCCCATATTCTGGATTGCCGTTTTGAAATTTCCCAATATTAGTTGGTTACGCTTATATATAACAGATCCATTACATTCCTGCCAATCAAAATTTCAAGTTTCCAGACCAAGTGGTAGTGAAAATACAGTGATGAGTTAGTGAGTCACACACCTTTTAGCCCTCCATAACCACCTAAAAAATGTCTAACCCAATTCTAGAAGGTATCCTTCATTTTAAATTTCAAAGATCTGTTTGTGTTCACTGATTCAAAAGATACGTCAGTGAATTTTGAAAACTTTCAACCCCCATTTTACCCCCTTATAGGTCAAATTTCTCAATGCCCATCCTATCTCTTGGCTAGGGCCTAAAAGGAACCTTCACACAAAATATCAAGTGTCTAGGCCCAGGGCTTAGGGAATTACGGTGATGAGTGATTGAGTTGATTTTCCCTTTTTTTATATAGATTTATCAGAATATAATAGTTTAATTTGTTAAAGGCAGTTCATTGCATTTTACATTTGTAAAATGCTTTCATGAATTAGTCGTGTGGATTAATTACAATTTTTTTTTAGTATTTTAAGGAGGATATTTGAAAATTTGAACATATTTTAGAGCTTAAAGGTCAATTTTTGATCATTTTTAGATCATCAAAAGCCAAGCCCTGATTATAACATACTGGGTAAGATGGTGTTTGCTACATCTGAAAAAACAAATTAAGTTTGACTATCATGAAAACTAAACCAACGTTTGGTTTGAGAAAATGTCATTTCAACCCCAAATTTTAACTTAGCCTGGAGGGAAAACAGGGATACAACCAAATGAGTTACAAAACAAACCTACTTAACCTATGGAAACATCCCCTAACACTAAATACTTAAATTTGCGCCAAAATTTGCAGTTCCTAGCTATTTGAAAGTGTCTGTACAAACATTGTAATTATCTTGTTTTGTTGCATAGCTTTCTGGAGTAATTAGATTGTTTGTGTCAAATTTATTTAGTCAGAGTGTACTGATGTTGCTACACTTCCGTACACGTGTGCGCAGGCTACGGGTTAGGAACATTCAATTTGCTTGTTTCTAGTCCTAGTAATTATTTAAGAAAAAAACCTTGCAGTGTGTGTGCGAGAAAGAGAGCAACATATTTCATATTTTTTTAAAAAGTAGTTTTACTTGTGCTCGCAAGATTTCAGCAGGTCTCGGGATCAAAATTGATGGTATAGCTAGGAAACTGGTGGGGGGTTTTAGTTTTTTCTTGACTTGTTAACGAGGTGTTCAAGGAGGAAGAATGGCGACAATATTATATTATTTAATATAATGGTGTGAAATTAGGACCCAAGAGTAGGCTAACTTTTATTTATTAATTTCCAGTCAACAGCATTGACTTTGACGAAATAAAAACTAAAACGAATGATCATCCAATAAAAAAATTAAATGGTACGGAACTCCACACGGACTTTCTCACTCTATTATTTAAATATTGAAATATTATTTACTCAAAACTCGTAGAATATGTGAAACGAAATAATATACACTAAAAACTCAAGCAAGAATTGCGTAGTACTTACGTAAAACATTTTTTGACTCTCAGTTTTAAAATTTTATTTTATTTTTAAAGAATTAAAGTTTTCATTTGTATATTTGGCCAAAAAAAAATCGATATTGGGTTCTCAAGGGTCAAAACTTCGTAACAAAATTTAGAATTCCGATTAAAATTTTCGATATTTTACTAGAGGTTGCACATCTTCTGGTTATCGCATTGCCATTACATTATTTATGTATAAATTTAGACCAATAAAAAAGGTAAGTATTGACTATTGAGTCTAAATTGATAGAGATAGATCATTGCTGTACAAACTATTCCTCTAAGAGGTTAAAGGAAAAAGAACATCACCTTTTGAGAGACTTACTTATTATATGGCATTATAGAGATTATTGCGTTAAAATTTAAGTAATATATCTATACAACAAGATATCACAAAATTATATCAATAAATTTGCCAATATCTCAGAAACTATTGGTTTTATATAAATATATTTTTAATAAATGTTTATATTTTTAATAGTACTATAATTTTACAATGATAATTTAACTAGTATTTCAAATATTTGTGGAGATATGGAAATTTCCGCTTCTGTAAAGTACTTTAAAATTCATTTTCATGGTAAAATGAAAAAAACAATTTTGTTTATAATCTTAATCAAAGCCTAGATACGAATTTTAATCAAAATCATTCGAGCCAATTTTGAGAAAAACGTTCATTTCTCTTTTTGTCCTTTATTAAACTACTCTTAGTTATAGATTTAAACAGATACACAGACAGACGGAATTTCAAAAACCAGTTTTTAGGGTTTGGGGGGTCATGAAATGTCGACATCCATCAACATCACGGGTTTGATCTTTTTACGGTCGCAAAACCTTACCGTTACTGTTCGAAAGGTTAAAAAATATATATATCCTTGCGTATAACTTGAAAGTTATTGGTTTTATAAAAATAAGTTCAAAAAAAGATTGTTATTATAAATAGACATGCATATTTTCAATGGTAAGTAATTTAATATCTCAAAGAGTTACGGAGATATGATAGAAGATGAGAATTTACGCATCAGACCGAAACCCTTAAATTCATTTTGACGAAAAATTAAGAGTAACCATTTTGTTTATAATATTGAACAATGCTTGGATATAAAAATTTAATCAAAATCGTTAGAGCCGAATTTTATAAAATCGATTTATTCTTGTTTCACCCCTAAGGAAACTATCCTTAATTTTAAGGTTAGATATCCAATTCCAAAAATCCCTCAGGACAACCCTAGATACCAAGTTCTAGCCCGATCAGTAAAATAGCTTAGGCTCTAGTTGGAGGTACAGACATACAGACGGATGGACAGACAGGCAGATGGAAATTCAAAAACAACTTTTTTGGATTCGGGAGGTCATGAAACGTCAACATTCACCAAAATCTTGAGTTCGATGTTTTTGACGATCACAATACTTTCGCTACCTGTAAGATAGCGAGAAAGTAATAATCAAAACATTCATTGTAATTTAATTTCGAAAACTGATTGATTAAATATGTACTGTTGACAACATGAAAAATTGTGATATAATTACAAATTAGTCCATAGAGGACTAGGACCTCAGATCTCTAGTTTGGTACACAATTGTCCTTCAACTGATCAATCCTAGGGTTTGTCAAAGACTGAGATACATCTCGCAATACTTCAAAGTCATGATTACAAAGTATTATTTTTGGTAGAAGGATATTCTAATCCACTGTGGCGACAACGATACATTAAAATTCATTTAGAGAGATGAAACTATATATTATAAAAATGTGCCCGGGCATGAATACTACCCTCAGACCTTTGATCTAGCTCGTTGCTGGAACCTAGCTCTCCCCGCTATCGGCGTTCTAGTCTACTACGAGTGTGACGTCTTAAAACATGAATCCACTGAAGCGGGTAGTTTTTTTATCTTCTTCGATATGCATAAAACCATCAAACTCAAAGTAAAGCTATTGATTTCAACCGATTTTCCAACCACCTGCATCGTTATGCACATGGACTAAGCATAAAGGTGAAATAGAAGGGGACGTGAGAAAAAACCAGTGTTTTTGTAATTTTTATGCCAAAAAAATTTTTTGGAGAAAATAAATAAACTGCTTCAGTACAAACATAGATTATAATTTTCTTCACATAGTAACCTCAACATTTTTTTAATATCTTTCAAGAGTATCCTGGAATTTAATGACAACCTTTTCGCTTCATTTAAAATGTTTGTTAAATAATTCCGCCATGCTCATGACAGATATTCAACAACTATTGATATCATCAAATAAAGAAAATTAAACTCTATGTTTGTACTGAAGCAATATTTTATTTTACTTTGGCCAAAAAAAGTTTTTCAATAAAGATTGCAAAAACACTGGCCTTTTTTCGTGTACCCTTTCCATTCCACCTTAGGCTCGTAAAGTCTGGTTTTCCAGTGAGGTTAGAGATTGAATCCCGGCAAGGGTGTGTTGAAGGTGGTGTTTCCTAAGGTATTTTCCAATATCTCTTCACAAAAATATGGGTACATTCCCTCATAATTACCCTCATCAGTGTAGTTAAACGCAGACATCCCCGCCCAGGTGGTAAGATGCGATGCGAAACCAAAATGTCTATCCATACGCTCTAGTCCTTTTTTATTTTTATAGGTATTTAACGTGCACTTTCTGAACTGACTGATGATATCAACACATGACTTATAAATTAACGTAAATCTAAAACGGACACAACACCCAGTCCCCAAACATATGACTATGTACTAATTATGCTATTGTAATAGGTATGATTAAAGTTGAATTTAAAGGTAGTGTATCGGCATATGCGTGGAGGGAGAGTTGTAAAACCTTTTAGGAAAAAACAGCCTCAGCACACCCCACTGGGGTTTGAAACCCAGTCTCTTTGTCAACGGTATTCTAGTCTAATATGAGAGTGACGCCTTGGACCATGTGGCCACTGAAGCCACTGAAGTTCAATTAACAGTGATATAAGAGTGGAATATATAAAAGGTTGTATTTAAATAGCTTCGCATGAAGATGGCGTGTGAAACCTCTTTAAGTAAAGACCAACCTCCTACGGCGCCCTCTTTGAGGCACAATAAGAGTCGGGCATGTTACCATGTAACCCCTTAGTTTTCGAAACATGTGACTAATTTGCACCCCTTTTGAATGAAATTATTTCAAAACTACTCTTTTGGACTATCTTCAAAAATCCACGATAAAAATATTCTAATACAAGTAACGTGCAATGTTTTAATGTCAAGCTGATAGTGAAATAAAATGTAAATAGGAATATACAATAATACCGTGTTGTAGTGGAGAGCCAGGTTGTATTATTTAATAAATTCAGGTCTTAGGAAAGATGGAAGTTAAGTTGAGTTCAGACTCGTATTTTTCTAGTGTTTGTGCCCAAAAAAAAACATTTGTTCCAGAATAAATAAAATATTTATTCCGTAAATAGGTTCAATTTGATTTATACACATCGTAATCTCAACAGTTCTTGAATATTTGACCAAAAACTTTTATAAACGAAGAGAAAAAGCTATGTTAAAATTGTATAATTCGTATGACAGATTTTCAAAAATGTATTGTATAAAATTAAACTAAATGTATATACGTAAGTATTATCTTATTTATCGTGAAAAATTAAATGTTTGTCATTAAATACTGAAAAATCAATATGGCCCTTAATTTGCCTTCCCTCCCATTCCTCCTTAAAATATGGCTGTACATATTTCCAGCAATGTCGTCATAAATTCTAAGGTGTCAGTTTCTCAATAAATTGTGCTGTAGCTGACGAGAGGCTGGAGTTTGATTCTGAGTTGGATGTAGTATGTGTCTCTTCTCCACATTTGTATAGTTACACTTCCTAATACATTCATACTCATCATTACACATATAATTATTAGGTTATTATTATTATCATTATTATTAGCACCACGTATTACTACCCGTCCGGGTTATACGCACTTACGCTAATGTGTAATGGTAGGGTGATTGCGAAATGAAATGGAGGACCTACAGTTTAACGTGGAATCCGAACCACGGTGGAAGCATGGCATTCCTCACATTCACAAGTTGTGATTAATACACATCTTGTCAGAGGTGAAGGAAGGGTTTGGCAATCAAATAAATCTGTGCCGGGACCGAGGATTGAACCCCGGACCCTCAGCACAAAAGTCTGACACCTTACACCTAGACCACCAGGTTACCCCATTATTAAGTTGAATAAGTATTTAAATTTAACACTTATTGAAATGTATTAAATTAAAACTAGCAAAGGAGTGCGCAAATTGCGTAATACTTAGCTAAAAGTAGAAAAAAAATTATTTTCTTTAATAAAGACTTTGTCTAGAGTCCAAACTAAAGAAAAAACAAATATTTTTTTCTTGGAAGAATAAATTACAAAGAGATATAGGGGCCGAAGGAGGTTGTAGGGAATTTTTTTTCTCTTTTAATGTCTCAAGGCAGTGGAGGTGGAGAGGGTGACCTTGTCAAATTCTGTTAAAATTGCTTGAATTTTAATAGAAGTTGCCCATTTTCAGGTAAACACATTTCTATTAAAGTCCTAATTTGTCAATTTAGATCCATAAATCAGGTCTATATTGGGTCTGACAGAATTATACACTTTTATATTAAAGGGTTGGATAACGATTCTCACTTACAATCCCTTCTTTATAGGAAGGACCTTTGATAAAATACAAAACTAATATTTTGAAATCAAAATTGATAACATTTTATTATTTAATGAGTTTTATTTTATGGATATTAGTATTTATTAAAAGTGACAGCTATAAGTTAAAGTATGAATACGATAAAGTTGATCCAGTAACTTTTCTGTCAGATAAGATTCCTCCCTCGAAAATGGTATTAAATTGTATCATCTTCTAATGTATTCGAAAAGTCTATAGTCTATTAGGATAGCTTGTACCATACAAGAGTTTGATCAAAGGAATATAAATATATTTTTTAGAGCGATGGGTTGTATATCTGATTTTTATCAACACTATTTTTTTATTAAATCGACAGTACATTTTTCAGTGCGCTATTGATTCACAAACAATACACACAACCACAAATTAATATTCCTTCTCTATTTTGCATTCATATCATACAAACACATCACCCCCTCACTCCCTTTACACCTCATCCCCGTGAACGTCGTAAATTGATACCAAACAGACAATTATTGTCGGTATGAATGGAAGACATTAATTTTTTGATGTAGTATTTCATGGAATCGATCATGAGTGATTTTGTTTTCACGAGGAATTCCTGAAAACGTTTTTAATTGAAACAATCTTTTTTTAATATTTAGAAGAGAATATTATTTTGCGTTATAGCCATATTTTTTAATAAATTACAACATTGAATAGAAAATCAAATACAGTTATCCTGGCTATGCGTGGTAATATTCTACCACTGTCCAATTTAATAATAAGAAATTTATCTGATAACTAGAAAAACATTTTTTTACTTAGGGTATTTAAAGTGCACTTTCTGAAACTACTGAATATATCAGCACACGACCCATAAATTAAATTAAATCTAGAACAGACACAACATCCAGTCCCCAACAGTTAATTAATCGCTGTGAAAGGTGAAGCCCACATTTAATCTGTGATAAATATTTCATGCCATAAATATTTCAGCCATGCCTGTAATCGAACCCGGGACTTTTAGCTCACTGGGTAGCAAAGCTACCGACTGGAATAAGGTGTTGGACAACTATAAAAATGACTAGATCTATTTTCCCCTACCCATACGTCAAATCATGTGATCTGCAGCTGTAGGTTTTACTAAATAGTATCAATACTTATACCGTCAGTACAGTAAAATTGTATCATTGTTGACAGCAAAAAAAAAAAAAGTTTCTTATTACCAAATCCTACTATATCTCTACATATATTTATATTATATAGTGATATTGCGGTAGAAATCTGCGAAATTTATTCATATAAGTTAAAATTGCCCATATCACACCAGCTCTCAAAATCGCACCACTGTCTTTAAAAATGAACCGAACGCAATTGTGAAAAAATTACGCTTGTTAGCCGAAAGAACTATATTATTCATGTTATAATATTCATATTATTGAATTTATGAGTCATTTGGATTTTATTCGATGAGTTTTAAAAGTGGTTTGATTTAGGCTACTCTCCACTAATTTCATGTGTTTGTACGTCAAGCTATATCTAATCTACAATTATTACTTACTGTCGAATCAATAAATACGGTTAAATTAGTGTAATTAATATAATATCGCATTTTGTAGTATTAAAAGTAAAAATAATATATGTTTGTAAACATTTAAACTTACCTTCCTACCACAATTCAAATATATTACGGCACTCCAGTTGTGGTATTTTTTGCTCTGTGTGCACCACATTTTATTGTCCACTCGGCTTAGCCGCATGCGCACACTATTGGGTAAGGGATGAAGAAGATTTAATTAAGAGGAAATTTACCCTTATTGCGTGAAGGGAGGGTGGGGAATTCATTTAGGAAAAAACCCTCTTTATACACCCGACTCGGACTCGAATCCTGATATACCCATCATCGGCAGTCAAGTCTATAACAAGAGTGACGCATTATACCAGTGATATTCTACCTTTTGGTTTCACGTACTTACATATATGATTTATCTTCAATTTCGTACCCCCCACAGTTTTTGGTGCAGAATGGAAGTTATCTATAATCCAAATCCAAAATAATGTATTAAATAATAGGTTTGAAATGAGAAATATTTATAATATGTACACATACTTTAACTTATTTAATTTTGCTTACCTCCGGGAATACTCGTACCCCAGGTTTAAACACCACTGCCTTAGACCATGTGACCACCGATGCGAGTCCAAGGTCACTATCTACTCATTATTTAAGGTGGCGAGACAGTATGTGGCAACTAGTGAAAGTGTCAGCTCCCTGGTTACTTCACACAGACTCGACTTAAATAACGAGTGAAGAACAAATATAGACACGAGACGGACAAAGATAGCTCAGTGTTAGGGCTACGGCACGCAAAGCCGCAGGTACCCTATTCTTTTCCTATTTTCAACACTTATTTTATTCAACTAAACTATATTTATAAGTTAATGTTTTTAGCACCACGACTTACTACCCAGCCAGGTTATATGCATGATATATATTAGTTACGCTAATGTGTTAGGGATGAGGAAGTGCACCCACATTTGCGTGGAAGATAAAGTAAAAACTATTTAGGAGAGGCTTCAGTACACCCTACCGAGATTTGAACCCCGATCACCTCGTCATTGGCAGTCTAGTCTATTATAAGAGTGATACCTTACACCAGTGGTATTCAACCTCAGGTACGCGAAAAAATCTTAGTTTGTACGTAAAATTTAATGAACTAAGATTGGTTACGTCAGAAGAATAGCCGACTCGCCTTGCTCTCCGCGCATGTATTCACAATTTAATGGCTTATGTTTCAATAATAATTGAGTGTTATTCAGTAAAATATTGTTTTTCCAGTCAATTTAACTTCATGGTTGACTTTATTTATTTATTGTTATTGTTGTGAATAACTTTAAATGTGGGTGTAGCATATAAATGTGTTTGTTTAACTAAGTGAACAAGATGAAAGTTTTTTTTTTAAAAAAAAAGCTTTAACATCTGAATAAATTATAGGGTATCACATTCCAAATTACAGAAAAACTTTTACTTTAATCTAATTATCTTGGCATTCAAAACGAATATACACATTTTTTTTTAATCAAACATAACACTAACGGAAAATTTTAAGATTCAAACTAAAATCATTAAATTTTTGGATGGATAGCGGAAAAAACCCTTTTTTTTATAGGGCACAGCCAGAAATTTATTCTCATGCTTATATTAGCGTTTGAAACAAAGTGTATACTAATATCTCAATAAAAAAACTCTGCGTATATTTTAGATTACCTATATATAGACCTGAAGGTAAACAACTACTGGTCAGACCAAGAAACAGAGAGATGATATAAGGATGAACCTGAATAGCTTAGGTGTGGAAAAGGAAAGGACGAATAACAGGCAGGGGTGGAAGGAGGTTGTTCGTGAGGGATAAGGACCAGCTAAGGTTGAATGGCAGCGGAAGTAAGTATATCTACAATATTTAAATACTTATTGGAACTTTGATCAATTTCTACGTAAACATCTGCTCTTTCACTGTTGAAAGAATACCAGAGTAATGCAAACATCTTTGTTTCATTTTATGCATTAATAGCAGAATTTACATTAATACAGATAAATTAATTTAGTGGGATTTCTGAGGCATTTACATTACAATTTTCATAAAAATTAGGATCATTAGTTGCTACTAAATTTTCCTCACCCTCCGTTTCCTCAAATATAAAATATATAGTTTGGACTTATGATTTATATTCGGTTTAATTTTAAATGTTTAATATTTAGCTTCTGCTCAGCCCCCTAAACTTGTAGCTGAAAAATAGTACATATCACCCCTTAGATAATTTCCTAATATAGCTTAAGGTTCATCTGAATTAAATTTACTAAGATGTACAAATTAAAAATTCAAATCTTCTAGTACATATTTATAAATCAGCACAATTTTTTTTAAAAGTGTTATTATGATGAGAATCGTATTTGAGAATTTTGAATGTTGACACACGTTCGTCACTACAATTACTTTTACAACACCAGGGTTGCCACTATTTTTTATATATACAAAAGTCCAAGTATTTTACATGCTTTCAGAAAGAATTCCCATTTTGCCAGACAATTTTAAAAGTTGCATCAAGGAATAAAATCTCATTTTTCATAAAATTGACTNTTTTACATGCTTTCAGAAAGAATTCCCATTTTGCCAGACAATTTTAAAAGTTGCATCAAGGAATAAAATCTCATTTTTCATAAAATTGACTAGTGTGATGTCATGTAATTGATGTATAGAATATGATGATTTGACCTTAAGATAGAAAATTGTTGAGTAAATTTATGCGGCTATTACAATAATACAATGTTATTGGGTGATATATAGGGTGAAAGATAAGCCATATTTTGAATCAATAAAGCTTAATTTTTAAGAACGGTTTTTTCTTCCATTCACAGGCCTACTTTTTAATGATTGCAGTTATCTGTCCAAAATTCATAAATATTCCAGCTTTTTCTGTTTTTTGTAACTCCTTGTATTTTCCCGTTTTTTCAAGGCACGAAAAACCATGTGTTTTCCTGGTTTCTCAGGCGCGTGACAACATTAACACACGATGAACAACAAGAAGCAGGGTTGCAACGCGCCTGGAAAAATAGAGAGAGCAAATAAAATACATTAAATTTTGTTTTGGAAAAAATCTTGAAAACTAATAGAATCTCACAAAATATTCAAAATTTCTTAAAATCCATTGGAATATTTGGGAATCTGGGACATTTACCTTCTAAGTTATAAATATTAGGTCCTTGAATAAAAGAAAAAGGAAACTGAATAAATTAGCACGTTGATTCAAATATACGTCTCATATTTTACTTTATATGTTGGTTTGTGTAAACCTGCAAGAATTTTCCAATCAAGATCAAATCATCCTGTTATTAACTTTAATGGTATGACTTCACAATAGTTAATTTCCTGAAAAGTAAAATTTTATTCCTCTATACTACTTTCATCTAAAATTCTTTATAAAATGGAAATTTTTTCTAGAAAACCTGGAAAATAGCATGGAATTTTGTATGAAATAAATAGTGACTGCCCTGAGAAGGCCTGGTATTAAATAAACACGCTACACGTGCACAATGTAAGTCATAAACTGTAGGCAAATAGGGTCCACTGTGAGTTTGAATACAGGAGCCGGCTGGCTGTTGTGACGTCACAGCAGTGTAGGGGGTGGGGATCTGGTTCCAGGCTCGGAGATTGTAGTGGTTATACGCATACATTCATTACGATAGTAGAATTTAGAGGAATATGTACAATTGTAGATGAAGGTTAGCCACATTTCTACGTGGAGGGAGAGCAGAAAACTGTTTAGAAAAAAAGCATCATCAGTAGACACAATCGGGATTCAAACAAATATCAACCTGTCATCTTCAATCCATTCCATCACGATTACAGTGCGCTAAGCCATGTGGCCACCTATGTGGACTACCAATTAATAAAGGACACAAGATGAAGAAGTAGAAATTTAAAGAAAATGCAACGGATATTACCTTAAATAAAAAAACGGAGATCACAATTTGGGAACTACCCTATCACCTGATTCTCACGAAAATAAAATATACACTTTTTATAAATTACGCACTTATATAAGGGCTATTTGACAAGTTAATTTTATTCCCCAAACACATGGACGATGTTTTCGTACATAATTTAGTACAATTTAACCATTACCATTTGACCGACCAAAAATATTGTCAACTAACTGCCTCGGTGGTGTAGTTAGCTAACGCGCTGATTTCGTGTTCAGCTAGACTTCCAAGGACGGGAAGATCAAGGTTCAATTCTCTTTTTGGTGAACTGGGGCTGGAGGAGGGCTCCTAAATGGTTTTCTTTTAACCCTACACGCAAATGCGGATTCACTTCCCCTCCCCTCCCAATTCCTAACCCATTAGCATAATTAATACTTAAGCATACAACCCGAACGGATAGTAAGACGCGGTGCTAATAACATTAACTATTGGAAAAACTATATCATGAAAACTTGTGCCTATTTTGGTAGTAGTAATGATTCAAATTTTCAACTATGTTTGGCATGTGTAGAAGAGAAACAAGTTATCTTATTGATTGAGCAGTGATTTCACCATCTGTAAAATAAATGAAAAACCAACAATTGTATTTTTATATTTTTAAAATTAGTTTAAGGGAAGTGTTTTTAAAAATACTATATGTGTTACATAGATATACTAGCATTGAAGTATTCGGCGTTGCCCGGGATAAATATTATAGGGTAAAAAGTTGTAAAACGTGCAAAAAGGGTGAAAAAATATTAAATCACATCTAAATATGTTTTTTGGGTTGAAGAGGTATGTAGGAGCCTAAAATGTTTAAAAAAAAGTGTAAAATAGTTTAACATCGTAAAAATGGACAAATAATGAAAAGGGAAAATCTTAAAAGATGTAAAGAGTGCAATAAAGACAAAAAGTGTAAAAAGGGTTGTAATTAAAGCCAATCAAAATCAAAATCATTTTACCATTTTTTCATCAATTTTACCCTGTTTTAACTTTTCTTTTTACCCCGTTTGCCATTTTATCCTTTTTAGCCCTTTAACTCAACCCCGTTTACCCTTTTTACCCCTTTTTCCACTTTTTAATCTTTTTTTATTCTTTTGTTAGATTTAATTTTTGCCCTTTTAACCAATTTTGTTTTAGTCGCATTGTCCTTTTTGATTACATTTACTTCGTACTATTTTTGCACTTTTTACACCTTTTTACATAAACTATCTGTCTTAGCCCTGGGTAAATATTTTAGGGTAAACAGGTGTAAAAGATGTAAAAAGTGCAAAAATAGTAAAAAGTAAATTTAATTTAATTTTTAAAGGGTACGTAAAAAGGAGAAAAAGTGTACAATATATATGCAAAGGTTATAAGGGTGACAAGGTTAAAAAGAGTACGTGGGTAGAGAGAATAAATTGGGTAAAAAGAGTAAAAAAGGTAATTAGGATAAAATTATGCTAAATATAATACTATTTAAAATTCTGTCTTCTATTGTTATTTTATATTTTGAAAATTAGTTAATTAGTTTGAAGGAAATGCTTTATTTAAATGTATCTTATATATATATTCATAGTAATAAATATATCACGGTGTTCAAAAATATATATAAAACTCTTAGTTTCCTACATACGAAAGCTTTTTTCATGCATTTTTGATAACATTGACTATTCTCAAAACAGATATGAAATAATGTATGTACGTGTGAATGGTAGTCGTATTATTCGTGATAGCCACTTCACTGGTTATCTCGTGATAGCTGTCATCGTTGTATGAATATGTTTCTTCACCGAATTATGTACGAAACTGTGTGTATGATACTTAAGGAATATGGTTGAGTAAGGTAACTAGAATAAATTAACCCATATTCGTGTAAGGAAAGAATTCGCAGTGTTAAAATAACCCTTGGAAAAACACAATCCAGTTCACCTTACAAAGATTCGAACCCCAAACCCAGCGTCAATGAAAATCCCGTTGATTGCTGGCCTGACACCTTAGACCACCTTATCCCCAGTGTGGCTAATTCTCCACTCAATTTTCCAGGTCAGAACTAATACTGCCAAAGGAGTTGGCTGGCGAGGGGCCAACCCCACGTGAAGAGTTCTCACTTTTAATAGGAAAACAATTATTTATTTTTAGCACCATGTTTCACCCCACATTTGGGCTATATGCATAGGTACTAACTGCTTTAGTGTGTTAGTGATGAGGAATGTTGCATTTAGAGGATGTGTAACCTCATTTGGGTGGAAAACCATTTTAGGGAAAACCACCCTCAGTACACCCGGCCGGGATTCAAATCCTGAACTCCCAGTCATCAACAGGCACGTCTATTATAAGAGTGACGCCTTAGACCAGCATTTGGCAACTTATAGCCCGCGGGTTGGATGCCCGCCGACTGATTTTATCCGGAGCGCAAAAGATTTAGCAAACTAACAATTGAGGAGGTCAGGGCAAAAACACGATAACTCTCATTTTAAGAAAACATGTGTTATCATGGATTTCTGGTAGTTTACCTCTTGAATTAAAGGGTGTTTTTATAGTCAGTCAAGGCCTAGAGGATAGCTAATATCAACGAATGTTTTATTTATTTTTTACAGCTAAATTTACAAATTTTATAGAAGTTTAAGTATTGAAAATATCCCTTCTAAATCTGTGAGTTTTATTATGTTACTCCCCCGATCCACTCAATTGTGTTCATAAAAATAGACTGATAAATAATTATTCTACGATAAATATAAATTTGACAATTTTCACTCTATAATCATTTTTTCAAACCAGCCCACCAACTTTTTCTAAATCAGTATAGCCCACGATATCAAAAAAGCTCCCGAACCTGGCCTTAGACCATGCAGCAACCGAAACGGGTAGGAAAGTATTCACACATTAAAACCGGACATTACAAAAACTCGACAACTTTATTTATGTAGATTGGGAGGGGGCGGGGATGACGGGGGGCAGTTATGTATATAAAACAGGTTAACAGTTCTAGATTCCAGGTTCAAAATGTCAAATTTAATCATCTCGCGTTAGATCATTAGTATTTTAGCTTCAATAAAGTTACTCAAGGTTGAAAAAATGGCGTGGTGTTGAGAA
>CABFWB010001997.1:0-12357 GCA_902151455.1 Timema bartmani
TAAAGCCATATATATTTTGTTCATAAAATTTCGCGGGGGGTTTGAACCCCCAAAACCCCTCCCTGGCTACGGCCTTGAATAGTATTCTACTTAACTACCTCATTAAAACACAAACTGGCACTCACCACGAACACAACAGACATCTGAATTTCAACGTTTCTCGAGAGTAGCCGAATAAATTTGTTAGAGCAACAACAAATTGGAAAACAAAAATTGTATCAAAGGCACCATTGAGACAGCGGTGCTGTCAGCCGGATCATGGAAACATTTTGAGAGGAACCACCACAGCACGCTGAAAGGGAGGCTAATGTATTTATAAAGCTAGCGTGCAAAATTGTAAATAATCAACTGGGACTTTCCTACTAAATCTTTCAAGTTTCGGTAGGATTTTTATTTTTAATTAAAGCTGCACGCACATTTATTTGCTCATACCTAATTATTTCGTGCAGAAATAACATTATCTTTGACATAAACAATAAAGCATTTACAATAGAAAATTAGAGTAATTTTTCTTTTTTTCGGGAGTTTGTGGGGGCAATCGCCCCGATCGCCTCCATTAAATCCGGCCCTGTTTATCGAACTGCCAAAGTGCTAGTAATATATTGTGCATGTAAACAAAAAATATATAATGTTCAAAAATAATGTAATTATATATTACCTACTGAGCCATCGAAACTGGGTATAAAAGTAACTGGCCAAGTGTCTCCAGTAGCTCCATTGGAAAAAAGATCATACAAACAATTTAACACGTTAAAGTCATGGATAATTAAGGTAAACTTTCTAAATAGCTTATGTAAACGTAACGATTGTGTTGTTTTGGTATGTTTAGCTACATTTTAAAATTTATTATTAATGTCAACAAGCAGTTATTTGATGTTTTGGTTGCTTTATTTTTTTGTAATAATACTTAGGTTATTTAATCTCAATAAAACCTGTTCAATAAACTTTTGGATCGTATTAAAATAATCGCTTCCCCAGCTTGGCTCTATGAATTCTCTACTTTTATTTATTTAAAACATATCCCATAAAATTATATATTGCCGACTTGGAAAACTTATTTGTGCTCATTAATGTTATTTAAAATATATCCCATAAAATTATATATTGCTGACTTATGACCCTGACACAGACGCTGTAAGCTCCACATCCTTAGTCCTTAAGGGTCCTTAGAATTGGAAATCGCGTCTACACAGTTCGTATCCGTAATCACGTGACTGTGCCAACCAAAGAGAAAGTAGGAAACGTCCAATAAAACGCTTCAAAAGAAAATTTTCCAGAGCTAGGCGCAGGCAGCCGTAATCCCAGCAGAACAATTTTAGAACATAAGTAACTACTCAACATACTTTTATAAAACGTTCAGGATATTTCTGAAATAGCTCAGTCCGTAAAATTATTTTATAATTTTGTAGGCCTATTTGTTTCCATAGCAACTGATCCTTTGGCTGCCATTGGTGCTTTTATTTCGATGTGCGTGCACACCTACAGGTGTGATTGGTAATCCTTAGCAGTCTGCATCAATAAGTCCTTAGAAAGTTAAAGTTGATTCAACTTCTACGGAGTGGTAAGGACTATAGGAATGAAAGATATGAACTCTGTAGATAATGCAATATATTAGTGTGGAGTCGATCTCTTATGGAGTACTTAGCACCTTACGGATACGGAGTCTGTAGATAAGCCTTAGAAAACTTATTTTGTTACCATTAATGTTATTTTGTTTTCAGTAGGGGCCTACCAATCAACAGGATTGCAAAATGTGACCCAGGAAGGAGTTGGGTTTTCACATTTCCCACACCAATGGAGCAACAAATCAAGCAACTATGGAAACAATGATCTGAAAATCACCTTTTTGTGAACATTTTTTGAGATTATTATTTGTGCTCGAATATCAATAGCTTTATTGAAGAAATAGATCTTTTTTAATGTTGTCAATCTATGATATTACCTAGCTATAATTCATGTTAAATCAAAATGCTCAACTTTGTTAATGTTCATAAATATATTTTGATTGTTAATGGTAGAATGTTGCCCAAGATTAGGGTTTTATTTCTTATGGATCCAAGATTAATCAAGCAAAGTTTTTTTATGACGCTGATGGTCGTAGTTCTCGTATATTTACTCCACCCAGGGCGTTTTGCATCTTGGTATCCCTTCATAAAAATAAGTGACATCACTGCTGAACTTGAGCCATCCCCCTATGTGAGAGGCACTAAAAATAAACCATTATGTCCTTTAATTTCTGATCACTTAAGTGACAAACTTTTGTATCCCAATGAATCTGTTTCAGAACATGATTTGAAAGAAATAGCCAACAGGTTTAAGGTTAAGGCTGGAGGTTCTTGGGAACCTACCACTTGCACCTCACAGCATCAAGTCGCAATTATCATTCCGTTCAGAAACCGTACGACACACTTAAACATCTTTCTAGCCTATATGCACCCGTTTCTTCAACAGCAACAAATTATGTACAGGATTTTTATTGTTGAACAGACGGGAAAGCGATCATTTAATCGCGCCAAACTGTTTAATATCGGTTACACCCAGGCGATGAAATTTTTGCCCTATCATTGCTTTATCTTTCATGATGTAGATCTTATTCCTCAGAAGTTGAGCAATATATACGCATGTACACGCCAGCCTAGGCACATGTCATCTAGTGTGAATACGTTCAGGTACAACCTACCATACCGGGAATTGTTTGGTGGGGCTGTTGCAATTTTACAAAAACAATTTGAATTTGTCAACGGATTCTCGAATGTGTTTTTTGGGTGGGGTGGAGAAGATGATGATTTTCAAGGCCGTATCTCTAACAAAGGAATGAAAATGTGTCGCTTTGAACCAACCGTGGCTCGCTATGTTATGTTACCGCACGCCAAAGAGTTGCCAAGTGAGGACCGTTTTGTGAATCTCGGTTCTGGAAGAGAACGCTTTGAGATTGATGGTTTGAACACACAAAAGTACTCTCTTGTTAGAATAACACATGAACCACTACACACGCACTTATGGGTGGAAGTTTAAAACACCAAAGTGTATAGGGCTGCATATACTCAGTGTATTCTGTGATCATTCAGTCAAACATTTAGAACAAATAGTTCTTGCTGAGACAGAAAAATAGTTAGTTCCTATCACTATTTATAAAATCTCTCACATAACCTATATGAGTTGTGTTCTCAAAACTATTGTAAAATCTGTAATTCTTGTTGCATGCCACGAATGCTCCCCTTATTACAGTTTATGGTAAAACTACATAAGGGTATAGAATGTCTAGTACAGTTTGAAGATAATGTTTGCTGTCAAAAAAATGCATCGGAGCAGTTTATCAATCTGCACACTCAATTTCTAAACTCACTTATGGCTGGCATTTTGAGTGTTAATTTACAGTACGAGTGCCGTCAACAGGACAGTATTTTAAACAATAGAACACACTATTAACAAAACAAAGAAAAAAAAACACTAGATTATTGTACAGATGTGATAGGAAGCACACATGGACAGACACTACACTACTAATAGAGTCCATTTCATGTAGTTACCAATTTTAACAAGAGCTGACTAACCAGGGAATTTTAAAAACAATTAAACTTTAATCAGCAATGATATCATAGTACCATTTTCCACTTGGCAGCAGGTAAATTGGGTTAAGTGAGACATTTAAAATATATATGTTTTTTGTTGGTTTTTTAACAGTAAAATTATTTCACCTCAATCAGGAGACTACATGATATTATACTTCAATGCAACGCCTGGTTCCAGGCGTGATATCTAGATAAATTTTGTGTTACCCACTTCTTTACTGATAAAACATCTGGTTAGTTCACAAGCTGTTTAATGTAGCAGTGAAAGCTTACACTAGTCTGATGAATATATTTATAAACGTAATCTACCTTCTACTAACAGAATTTATATTGCTGTGTGTTCCTTTAAGATAAATTATACAAACTTACGTAGCCTACTTGATGTACATTTTCAATTGTTACTAGGCTTTCTGGTAGGCATACTAATATGGGCAATATTGTTAGGATTTTGATAATTATTAATTTATAAATTAAATCTCTAGATATTAAAACTCAATCTGAAAAAATATGCTCAAATTAAGATTTGAAATTATACTTAATTGATTAATAAACATACTTTGTTATTTATTTGTATTTCTTTATTTGTTTATTTTCCTTTTTTTATAGATATAAAAATGGTTCAATTTGTTTTTTAGACTGTTCAATTAATGTAGTTGACTAAAACAATAAAAGCCCCATAAAATCTACATCAAAGTGGATTTTTTTTCAAGGTTACTTATATATGTACACATGAGCCAAAGAACATCTCACTAGACGATTATGAATTCTATAATTTTTTAAAAACTATATTTTATGAATAATTTTTAAATAACAAACTTGGTAATTAATTTTTACATTCCTGATAATAAATGTCAAAATGATGAGCGAAAACAAAACTGAAATGGTGGTAAAAAGATGCAATATTTTAGATAATAAATATTACTAAAGTTCATACCTGCTCGTCGACACAATAAGATCATTAGAGCCTTAAATGACATTACAAACACAATCAAATCTCAAAAATAAAATAAATACAAATACTAAAATGTTAAAAATAAATCTCACTATAAGACACTCCATTGGAAGGAAACTCAAATGGATGTTAAAAGATTCGCCTGGTTTGTAAAACTGAGTAAACAAACTACTCCATTCACATTGGTGGGTAACACATAACGAAGGTCACCATTAAAATCTAAAGCCAGGTGAAAAGGGACATACCTGGGACACTCCAACAAAATGTGGTACACATCACAAAGCTCACACATGGACGGTGGATCTCCTTTCAATAAAAAACATGGGTCAGTGTCACGATGACCTCTCTTGTAGACTTTCATATAGAAGAGGGCACTCGCAACACACCATACCTAATGTACCACAATTTGTTCTAAGGAGGGGTCGTGCCATTTGCGTAACACCCCAAGCCAATCGTAGGTTAAGTCTACAAACATAACGCCCAAACTCGCCTCAGGAGGGAGATTAACTGCCTCCTTGGCACTGTGGTCAGTTCATTACCTGAGAGACCAGAAATCCAGCAGAATGCAAGCAGGGTGATTAGTAACCAAATTTTAAAAATCCGCTCTTGTATCATCTGCTCGAGGGAATTTAAGAAGTATAATATGAACAATGCAACCAGAGTACTCGTGTAATCCGTGCAGATGAGATCAGAATGGTGACAACGATACACATAACACAACAACTTTAAAATGGCATATAGTTCTGGATTATGTAAATCAAATTAAAAATTAAAATGTTCCTCAGTAAAAGCACATCACACAGAAGCCCGAGACTTGGTACCGTCTATGTAGATTCGACAAACCTTGAAAGTAGGTGGTAAGAAGCTCAATGAAAGCCCTCTCATATATGATATGAGATGTAGTTGCTTTGGGGAACTTAAAAAGATCAAGATGACATCCTGGTAGGTGTATCTTCCAGGGAGTAACTCAATCTGGAGATGTGGGGATAGCCTTCAAAAAGACTAGCCCACATGTCAAAAACCAATACCATACAGATCCCAACCAGCCTTGTATTACACCATTTGGTTTCATACTCGACATGGTTGGAGAGATGGAATACAGGACAGTAAAGCAACATGCTTTGGCATGTAATGAAGCTTAGACATGTAAAATGCTAGAAGACAGGACCACCAATACCCGGCATCGGTACAGATGCTGACGACTGGACTGGTATATTATTATTATTATTATTATTACTATTATTATTATTATTATTATTATTATTTAGCCCCGCGTCTTATTACCCGTTCGGGTTATATGCTTAAGTACTAACTACAATAATAGATTAGGAATTGGGAAGGTTGAATTTAAAGGAAGTGAACCCACATTTGTGTGGAGGGAGAGTGGAAAACCATCTAGGAAAAACCACCCCCAGTTCACCCGACCGAGATTCGAACCTCAATCTCCCCGTCCTAAATGGTCGAGCTCAACACGACTAGCGCGTTAGCCAACTACGTCACCGAGGCAGATTGGACTGGTATAGAAAGCACCAGCAGTCAGTCAGATGCCAGCGTGGTGGACACTATCTGGCATCTTTAATGCTGAAGGTCTGGCAGAGCCATATACAACACTGCCATAATCAAGCTTTGATCTTACCAAGGTCCTATAGAGGTTTATCAAGGTTTCCCTATCATCACCCCAAGAGCAACCGCTAATGAATTTAAGCAGAGGGAGGACTTTGACACACCTTGCTTTCAGATCTTTAATGTGAGGAATCCACGTTAATTTAACATAAAATAAAAGACCCAGGAACCCTACGGTTGCCGAGACTGGTAAAATAATGTGTTCCATTAAAATATTAGGATCTAGACGCATACTGCCTATTCTATAGACGTGGCCGACCATCGGCTCGGCTGGGGAGGAGCAAAAGCCATTACTGGATGCTCACCTCCATAGATTGTTGACGGCAAGTTTTATCTTTTTCTTGAATAAACTCACTGGGTAAGTTGTTCTCCAACCTTACCCAGAAATGTCTATCTGACATAAAATTAGATATAAAATCCAGGAGGCTCCCCCGAAAACTCCAATTAAAAAACGTTCACAATATTCCGTGTTGCCAGGTGGTGTCGTATGCCTTCTCCAAATCGAAGAAAATAGCCAGAAAATGTGTTTATGGAGGAAGACTTCATGAACAGCTATCTTAAGATATACAAGATGATCTACTTCGGACCGGTTATGGCGAAAACAACATTAGACATCCGATAAAATATTTTGGGATTCTAAATACCCCATAAATCGTAAATTTATTATTTTTTCAAATATTTTGCATACACACCTATTTAAGGCTATGGGTCTGTAGCTAGTTGGCTCTAATTTTTGCCACTTTTATATCTAGGAATAACGGTTTTTGCCTCCATAGTTGTGAGAACAGATGAGATTTCCCACACACTATTGTAGAGGTATCTAGATAATATTAATTTAGGTTTGTAGACATAAACTAATACATTTATTAAGTGTGCCTTGTCGGCTTCACGTTGTAGAGACATTTGTACTTAGTCTTCCATCCCATCCAAATTAGTTGTAGTAGTTATTCATTGGTCCATGACAGTCATTGGGTAATTAGAACATAGGATCTCCTTCATCGACAAGGACCGGGGTGTTTCTCACAAGGTGAGCGTGGGAAATCAGGAATAATTTTTTTTCAAACCTGCTAGGGTGGATAAGAGTTAACTTTGTTTATAAGAATTTAAGACATCACATATAATTGAAAATAACTCATGTGGATCATAAACAAAAACTGAGGAAAAAAACAGACACGTCCATTCAGATTTGTTGCTTTAAACATGAGTCTTCGTTGGATTACTGCCATCTTGCTCCATCACTCCCACTCCCTTCTACAGGATTAATTCTAGATGCTGATTGGCCGGCATTCACTAATTCCCACTAGTTTCCCCTATTACTTGTGCTTCTAAAAACTTCTTGATTTTACTAAAAAAGAAACAAAACAAAATATGCCCAGAGCTTCCTAGTTGAAAATAATAATAATAGGGATGTGCAAGAACAATTTTTTAAATTCGAGATGAGAAAGTAAAAAGGTATCGAGACACGAAAACGAGACGAGAAAATATCCTTTGAAAGTAAAAAAAAATTATGTTTATTAAAGTAAATATTACATAGTTTATAGAGTTCCTTTTTGACATTTGAGCTGGTGCTTGATTTAGATTGTCTTATAGCTCATTCAAACGCTTGAGATACCTAATACACATTTTAAATACAATTAATAAAATAGTGATAGGTAGTTACAATGAACACCATTTATAATTTAATTTTGTAGTCTAACAGCTTATATTGTCAAAGTTTGATAGTGAAAAACAATATTTATAACCAAAACATTTCTTAATGAAGCCTGNATAATAAATTCCCGGTTTGGTTTTTATAATTTCTTATGACCATTATTTGTTTTTTTTTATTTCTCGAATTTTCGAGATTCGCTTTTTAACTTTCGAGACGAGATCGAGATTATTTTTTTCTTGAATTTTTGAGATATTTTCGAGTCTCGCTCATCCCTAAATAATAATAAATTTGGATGAAACTGAACTCAACAACAATGGATTAACATGAATGAAAAATGACTAATTTGAAAAGTTGATAAACTAAAAATAATTTTAATGAATTGAAATATACTAGAGATGTTGCTTACAACTTTGATCATGGTTTTATCTACTTCAAATAAAAATAGAACCTCACACTTTATTGTAACTAAACATTTAAGTTTATGTTAATTATAAATTAAGTTTAGGCATAGAACAGACAATATGAAACATGCTGAAGGCTGTTTAATAGATATATTGACAAATGAGAACATACTATTTATTGATAAGCTTGGGGTTTGGGGGATTGATAAAAATTAAGTATAAACTGATCAAATGTTTTTGTATATTAGAAATGATGGCACTTGCATTACTTTTACATAAACAAATGTATTTAGGTGTTCAAGAATAAGATTAAATTAACAAAACAAACAAAGGTAAATAAATAATGTATGAAATGGTTAAGAACCAGTAAGCTAAAAAAAACCTAACCATTTTACACAAGTAATGTGAAATATATAGTGACAAAAAAGAAAAATATTAAATATTAAAGTTTACAAATATGTAAGCTTATTCTTATCCATGTATTATAATTATCTAAGGATAGAGATGTGATTATTAAAGATGAAAACAATTGTTAATTTTGCAATAATGCAGAAAATCCGGGGTTGGCAAATTTCTGGACTAATTTAAGTTTATCAGCTCTGTTAAATGTGCAATAGCTCAGAGAATTGTGTCAAATACTTAAGTTGTATTATTAGAGATTGACACCAAATGCAGGAGAAATAATTGGAGCTCATCTGTGTGGATTTCAATGAAGTAGATCAACAACAGATCAGATTTTTTACCATTCGGCAAATATTAGAAATAAAATGGGAATATAATATGACAGTTCATAAATTATAAATAAATTTTAAAAAAAACCTACTATTCAATTAAAATAAATAAATAATGTTACATTTTAGTTAAATTTGGGATACCAAAAAACTTGTCAAGCTAATTGCGGGATGTTTTACTGATACACATGGTAAGGTATGTGTTGGATGTCTCTTATCAGACACTTTTGAAATACATAATGGATTGAAACAAGGAGATGTACTTTCTGCATTACTTTTTAATATAGCCTTAGAGCAGTGGTTCCCAAAGTGTGCTCCGCAAAGCATCTCCAAGTGCTCCACGAATAGATTGGAAATAAAAATAAATAAAATGTGACAAGATATCAAAATTGTGAATTTGTGCTTCCATGAACTGTGTATAGGTAAGTATTGGGTAGAAATTATTTACAGACTGCACATGGCGAAACCAGACAGAGAGACTAGAGGGTGCCAATTCACCCCGTCTCACTGAGAATTTCGCCGCACATTCAGATACGATTGTTAGCTTCGACACCTTTCCAGAATTTTCTGTGAAGTTTCTCTTGCATATTAGAAACTCTTGTTTCATCGCACCTTCAGTCAGTTGAAGTTCAGTTAGTGTATACAGTCGATAGTCGAAACAAATCAAATAGCAGTGTAAGGTTATTTATTTGAATGTCGGAAAAGTCAACCTTGTATCGGAGCAGTATGAGTGCTTGAATGATTTGACATCAAATTCTGTGGTAAAAGAATTTTGCAACTAAAAAGTCACTATCAGAATTTTGATGTCAGCTATGAGACGAATTTGAAATTTTGTCAGCTAGAGCGAAAATAATCCTTCCCTTTGCAATAACTTACTTATGGATCAGGATTCTCTGCCTATGTGGCCACTAAAACAAAAGATCCCAGCTCAATGCACAGCCAGATATTTGGTTGCAGCTGTCCCAAATTAAACAAGATATAGCCACATTGTGCAAATCAAAACACAGCATTCCCATCCCTCTTTGGAATTTAAGTTCGTTCTTTTTTTATGCCAAGTAACTTTTTTTTTGCAGCCATGAAATTGAGTTTTAACACTATCTGTGTGGGTAACATATTGTGGATTTACAATACCTGCTTCGAATTCGTTATCAAATGTGTTGCTTTAGGTTAATTTATGTTTTTGGTTGTTGTTTTGCGTTTATATAGTTAAGTTCCTTATTTCTCTGAAATTAGGGGAGAAAAAATAATTTATAATGAAATAAAACTTGATTTTTAACATGCCCAAGTGCTTAAACATTCGTTTCCATCGTGAATACTGCTGTAATTCTGTTTAGTATCTATCTATGTAGTGTCTATGTGAAAATATCGTCGCCATTATACCTAAGACACTTATGTGCAAAATTGTTGTTTTGAGAAAACGATATTTAAAGTTGCAATTTTCAATGGCTTTCAATAAGAAAAATTAAGAATTTAATAGCCAAAGCTATTATTTATGCTTTTAGTGAGGATTACTCCATCTAGGTATCATATTCTGAAAATTGAAAAATGACACCTGGACACAGGAATCAAACCTGGGACCTTTGGCTTAGTACTCCAATACTCTAACCACTGAGCTATCCAGGATTCGGCCCGTGCTCAGGGTCATTCTTCACTCATATTTTAAGGCAGAACCTATGATGGACGTGCAGAAATCATCGGCTACAAGTATGTGATTATATTAATATCACGAGCTATCAGATAACGCAGCCATCTTCGACTCGATAGTTGGCTTATTGCTGCCATTTGTACAATTATTATAATTGTACGGGATCGCACCGTGTCCAGGTGTCATTTTTCAATTTTCAGAATAGGAAAAATTAAGTTTGGATCAAAATTTATGTGATTTAGAAATCTAAAAATAATTCGTGCTTTTACTGTAGGATAAAATATCGATTAACAACTTTTAAAAATGCAGTTAGGTAAATATGGCAAATTAGCATCAAGGCAACTATAGTGCTCCGTGACAAATTTCTCTCCTGAAAAGTGCTCTGCGGTTCAAAAAGTTTGGGAACCGCTGCCTTAAATAAGAGTATGCTATAAGGGTAATGCAAGAGAATAGGGAAGGGTTTACATTAAACGGTACAATGCAGCTATTAGGGTACGCAGATGATTTAGCTTTGTTGGGCAAAAGTAAGGCAGCTGTTGCAAGAAATGCAGAAATTTTATTAGAGGCTATTATGGAAATAGGTTTAGAAGTGAACACTGAAAAAACTAAGTGTATGATTACACATATAACACAGATCGAGGTCAATAATTTAGAGACTACTGTGAACAACATATCATTGGAGAGGGTTAAATGGGTTTAAATATTTAGGAACAATTTTAACTAGCAATAACAATATTAGATTGGAAATTAGTGAAAGAATACAATCAGGAAATACATGCTATTACTTGGTCAGTAAGTTGTTGACATCTCGCCTACTTTAAAATAATGTAAAACTCAGAATATACAAAACAATAATTTTACTGGTTGTTCTCTATGGATGTGAAATGGGAGGTTACATAATGACAAGTTACATACCCTGTAATCACAAAATATTGTTAGGATAATCAAGTCTCATAGATTACAATGGGCAGGACATGCAGCACGAATGGGAGATTCTAGAACTTTGTTCAGGTTACTGACTAGCAAACCCAATGGGAAGACCTATATACAGATGAGAGGGTAACATTAGAATGTACCCGAAACAGACAGTGTGTAACGAGGTGGACTGGCTAGAACTAGCTTAAGATAGGGTTAGTGACACACTTTTGTAAGTGTGGCAATGAACTTTCGAGTTCCTTATGACATAAAGTATGTAAGTATTAAAGATAGTGTTTGTTCCATATTTTACCAATTTTAGTTTGAAAATACTTTTTAGTTTATTTGTATTTGTTTTATTAACATATTATATCCCAGTGTGAAGGTATGGATTGAAGCATAGGAAGCAGAGATAAAGACAGTAGGGAAAAGGAATCATATTAAATATTTCAGGTAATGTTTGTGTCTTCCTTTTCTTCCCTTTTGATTTTTAGGTTTTGTAGCCCAAACTCTCGGATTAGAGGGGCCCAAATACAAATAATGGAAATCAACAAAAAGATAAGTTAAGATATGTAAATAAGAGTGGGCAGTGAGAGTAATTATTACTGATGATGCTGGACTCGTAATACGTCCTAATGCAAAAAAAAAAGGAAACACGGTCCTCCTTACAACAAAATATAAATATAAGTAGAAAGATTAAGTTACAAGGGGAGATGCCAGGGTAATATGATTGCATAAACTAGGGATAACCAGACTTAATTATATATATAAAGACGGCAGGTCAAAAAATAGAGTTTTATTATATGAATGCAATATTTAACAATATGATATATTTGGGCGTAATATTCACATATTCTTTTTATTTTT
>CABFWB010001997.1:13313-108658 GCA_902151455.1 Timema bartmani
GGGGGGGGAACGTGCGTGACCATGGAAACATCTGTATTTTTCTAGAAGCCGAACTCGTGTATTCTAGAAAGAAAATTCTCTTCTCCTGGGGTTGGCGTCGGTTGGCACTATGCTAGCGAACTCTAGCGGGGCGTGTCCGGACTCTTGTTTCACAAAGGCAGTCGTTGACTGGGTGAAGTAGGGGCTGGATGTGTTTATGTTTTCTCGACTGTAGCCGGGATGTTGATATTGGGTAAGTAATATTTTGATGACTCGTTGACTAACATTAGCTTGTAGCCATATGAATTCTACAGTTTATTCTTTTGGGAAGTTGTGCTGTGCTTTTCGCACTCCCTCCTGATGAGTTCCGATAGAATGAAACCTAGTTCGGGGGTTTGGGCGGTAACAATCGATTTTCTTCAAGATACAGCCATTACCTCATTGCCAAATGGCAACAATGTAAAGTATAAACTGTGTTATTCTTTTCAATGTAAAAGCCATATTGTATTTGTTCCTCATTTGTGTCTAGGTCTTCCCAAGGTCTCTTCCCATTGGGTTTGCCAGTCAATACCCCAAACACGGTTCTAGATTCTCCCATTTGCGCTGAATGCCCCGCCCACTGTAATCTATGAGACTTGACTATCCTAACAATGTTTTGTGGTGAGTATAGGGTATGCAACTCCTCATTATGTAACCTCCTTCACTTCCTAATATCTTAATTCCTTTTAGGACCAAATATCTTCCTAAGCACCTTGTTTTCGAGCACCCTAAATTGGTTTTCATCATGTAAGAGAAGAGACCACATTTTACACCCAGAGAGAACTGGTAAAATTGTTTTGTATATCCTGAGTTTAACCTTCCTTCTTCCTATATACATGTATAAAACAAACACTGTACAACCGTCTAATGTTAGAACAATATTCAGACATTTGCATTTGGTTACTACATGAGAAACAACACCTCAGCTTTTGGTTTAGTGGTTAAGTGTTAAACTTAAATTTTAGCCAAGTATTTAAATTCTTTGACTTTTACAGGTTTTCCTTGACATAAAAAAATCATGAGTTTTACATTATTTTCCTCTCTGTAGCCATCACAAGAGTATCAAACGGAAGAAGAAAATAATATAGCAACAAAGTTTGAATAATAAGATTTATTAATTTATCTACAAAAGATTCTAATTTGGCTTAGTAAAAATTAGGTGGAACATTATTTTTTGGGGGTGGGGGGGTCAGAATGGGAGTAAAGATGAAAATTTTCGGAGAAATTTTGAACCCTGGAAATTTTCTGCAGTGGTGGCTTGCGGTGGAGGGCACTTTGAGCCTATTATACTTCAAAATATGGTGTGTTAAGAAACAAGTGGATTATAAGAAGGGGGCACAAGGAAGGAGGTGTAGTTAGGAAACATGGAGGATAGAGGGGTACACAAATGTTGGACCGACCTTAAAATTATTTTAGTTGACTTATTGATAACAAATTAAAGCATGATTTATGAACAAAACGGCTCTACAAAGGTTTGCATACATTTGCTTCTTTACTACTTTTTTAGTATCTGTTTGGGCTATACGTCTATGTATTAGTTATGATAATGTGTTAGAGATGAGGAAGGTTGAATTTAGAGGAATTGCACCATTGAGAGTGGAAAACTAACTAGGAAAATCGTCCTCAGTGCACCCAACCCGAATCGAACACCGATCTCCCTGTCATTGGCAGTCTGATCTATCACGAGAGTAGCGCGTAAAACCGTGCGGCCACTAAAGCTCGTTTGATGATGTTTCTGGCATTAACACCCTTAGGATAAATTAAAAACATTGCCATTTGGAATATTTATATCTCGATTACATTAGTTCCATTTAATAAGTTGAAATTATTTTACAGAAATGATAATTGAAAATTTTCCATTTTGGAAAAGTTTCCTTCTCACATCTCTAAATGGGAGTGATTATGTGATGAAGCCGCCAAATTGGGGGACAAGTTTTAATGTTCACTTTTGATCTTATCATGTGTATGCTGAATGAGTTTTATTTGTATTTATTGACTAATTTTATGTACGTTCCATTGCCGATATTACAGAAATATGTTAATGTCATGCATTAATATCCAAAGCAATCATGTTTCATAGAGAAGAAATTATCGTATTTATAACAAATTCAAGGGCAATACACGACAGATGCTGACACTTCCTGACCGTACAAAGTGTCATGTTTCTATATTGCAACCTGGTTACGCCATTAACAATATTAAAGCTAGGATATGCATTTATGTTCAAGTTTTGTTATTTTGAGCTGTTATTTACATCATAAATTAATGTTCATGTGACAACATTTTTTAAATAAATTACCTTATGTGATAAATAACTGGATTTGTCAGCTTAGGATGAAATATGCAAATCATGTTTGCAATGTAACATTTTGTAAATTTTATTTAATACCTTAGGTTATTTAAATATGCAACATAAAGTCTGTTTTCCAACATTTAACTTTTTTTTTTTTAAATATTCAAACTTTGATTTGTCTTTGAGAATATTTTATATTATTTGATTTGACTTCGCAAACCCTTGATACTTAATAATATAATATTTAAAGTATTCTAATATAAAATAATTAATAGAGGTACTAAATATAGATTAAATAAATAGGCTCTACAATTCATAATGGTGTTTTATTGCAACTTAAAAGAGACAGCTAGGAATGATTACAAGGTAACGGTTGAATTGGTTGAAGCCAGGCACCAACATCAATAACAAGTGAATTCATCTCTCCTGATACGTGACAAATAAAATAAAAATATTGTATAGTAATTCATTTATAAAATATACACACAAGACTACAGCACACCTTCATGTGTACAAAGCTAGAACAAAACAAAAGAAATATAAAAATATATGTTAGATCAAAATGTGCCTATAGTTGTAAAATTGCAAACACATTCATAAGTCTTCATTTTGAATAAAATTATTAGTTTTATCACTTTTACCTATATACTTTACCGGTAAGGTCATTTCACATCAAGAAGGGGGAAAAACTGAGGACTAATTGACTGACACATTTTAAAATTATTTCAAAATGTTTTTTCTACGTGGATCCAAGCCACACAGGAATACATTTGTAGATATCAAACTTTAAACTATAATTTATGTCAGCGTTGTTTTTACCGCATTATTTAAGTTGTGTAGCAGCAAACCTTGGCATAACTAACATAAGATGAAAAACATATTTCCCATTAGCATTTCCAGGTTTGTGTATCCTTTGCTTACGTTTAAACACTAATACAACCTTTTAAACTAAGTATTTTATTCAAAATATAGCTCAAAGAAAATTGAAGAGTAGAAAAAATGGGAATTTTCTCTAAGGTTTTTTTTAAAGGAAATTCTTAATATATTTCTGAACAAAATGCCCAGTTAAAACTAAATTTTTCTAGTTTGAGCCTTGTTGAAGAGTTACAAGCAAAGTCTCTAACTTGACTTCAAACTCTCGTCCCAGATGATATATTTTGTGACTTCAGCCAAAATATCCGAAGTTACTATTTCTTCAGTTTGGCTCAAAACAGGAAATATCAGTTTTAATTCAAACAAGCCGAAAAAGCCTCAAAATAAGTTATATAGTGTTAATATTATAGAGGGTGTATTAGTGTTTAATGTTGTAAAACTTTGAGTTGAATTTTAATCAGAAGAGAAAGAGATGTCACCATCTGGTGTTGTATTCTCAAAACTACTTCCTTCTCCAAGGTTTTACTTTTATCTCGTTCATTTTTTTCAATATTATCCACACTTTCCATGTTTGAATATATAATTTAACCCAATAAGTCTGACTTAAAATATAAATATTTGCATTGGATTATAAGAGATAGATGTGGATTATAATATATATGTGGCTAAGATTTGTAGAAAATTCGATTAGATGAGCAAAATATCAATAAAATACCAACTATAAAAGCATCTTATATGATTTAAACATGTAAGCAAATATAAAACTAAATTACATATTGAAAAATACTGTTTTTATTATATAATGAGATAAAGTTATCCTTATATAAAGGTTACATAAATGAGTTTGCAAAGTTAGAAGTACTGTAAATATTTAATCAAAATAACAAAAATATTATAAAATATATTTATAAAGCCCATTTTCCTAGAACATTAAGATATGTCAAGGTTGAAGGAGTGCAGCTTATATAGCCTCTGTGCTGGATCAAACACAAAATTAATATTAAAAAACTAATACACCCACAAATAATATAAAATTACCCTTAAGTGTGGAGGTCACTCATTTGTGTGTTACAATTTGATTTGAGATTCTAGAAATAAAATTGACCTTTCAGTATAACTAGAGGAATATTGGCCCTCTTGTTTAGCAAAAAGATATTTTAGTTTTTGAGAGTTTCATCCCATTTCTTTAACCAAATGTTACATGCTACAAATACTTGTTGTGAATTGACCTTGTTAACTTTCTAAACACATAGTATACAATCTTTTCATTAAAATAGAATTTCTACACTCAGAAAATATTCAATTTGAAACAAGACTATAGTTTTTATTTCTCTCTTTTACTATTAAATTAAACAAGACTTGACTTCTTGGAAGCTTATATATATATTAATATAATTTTCATTTAATATTGATATAAATAATTTGTTTCATTTATAAATGCAAGGAGTTGACATTTAATACTAGATATTATTACTATTATTATTATTATTATAGCTAACTACTACAGTTTGAACAAGTCAAACAAATAATGTCCTTAAATAGTGAACAAATTTAATTAAAGGAGCAGCTTAGCTTTTATAGAATTAAAGAACAGTCAAAATACCAATAATATTTTTCTATTGCATTATTAGGCACTAAGAATAAGGCTATAAATATAAGAGAAGTCATTAAATGAGGAGTTTCTAAAATGCTTTTCTTAAACTGAACCCTTAATTTGCCCTGGAATGAAAATGGCAGTGGATATTTTGGTTAAATATGCATTTAATTTTTGTTAAATGTTTGTTCCTCGGAATATTCACCTGAAATGATTGATTGGAAGAATTTTGTACAAAAGGATGTATCATAATTACTCTTTCACTTATGAGATTTTTAAAATTTTAATGATATAAATTATAGTAAAATAATATATTTCTATTTAATGTATTATTAATAACCAGTAAATAGACTAATCACAGCAAGTAATATGTCTAGAATAAACAATATGAATCATATAATTAAAACAAAAATATATCTCAGTGTCTATTGTGAAAATAATTGGATCACTCTTTGTCTAATGCTAAATACAAGCTTGCAAACTGAATAAAATAGAAATGCATTTTTCCTAAGCTATTGGAACAATGTTTATTTGGTCACCATATAATTGTATTTAAGCGTTAAGAGAATTTGTCGATTATATGAACATACAATTATTTAGTAAAATTACTTTGTTCCTAGTACCATACAAACTCTACTGATAAAAAACTGTGGGTTTTGGGAATGTCAGGGCCATATTTTAAATTTGTAGTTAATTATTTTAAAATACTTTTTTATAAAGTAAATAGTTTGGGATTAGATTACAAAATGTAGAATTTTATCAGTAAATAACTATTTATAGTTTTTTTTAAATAAATGAATAAAATATTTATGGTTTAGAACTTTGCTTTAATTTAGGGGCATTTAGACACAAACAAAAATGTTAATTATATATTTTGAAATAATTCACATCATTTAATTATGTTAGTATTTTCTTACTCTTCTTTTGATTCAATTATTTTTTCATTAATTTTAATACAGACCTACCTCTTGACAACAGAAATAAAACCATCAATTATTCACCTTTAAAACTGTAATCATTGATAGTAAGGCGAAGAGAATTAATAAATAGTACAATATGGCTACTTTAAGTTTTCAAACATGTACAGAAGATATTTTCCCGAACTTCTTTTGCATTTTAGCGTCTTAATTAGCTTGATTCACTCCTTGCACTCTCATTGGCTGCCACATCCATGCTTAATGCTTCAAGTTGAATCTACTTTATTAATTATGCACTATGTTCTATTCATTATGCTATGATTGAAAGGATGGGTTTTAAATTTTATTCATGAAATATTTTTTAGTAATAGATTATGGATGGATCTAGGCCTGGCTAGTATTCTGTCTATTTAGCTATGTTGGACAATACAAACTCATCATCTAGCCATGCTGACTTGATAAGTAGGATAAATATGATCATTAATTAAACTCATAGCACATTAATCCCAAACTATTTCTTAGAATAGTAAAATGTATTATCTGCCTTACTAATAAATTATAGGTCAAATTGATTAAGTGTTTAGACAAAAGGTTTTAAAAAGTCCATACAGTCTTTTTAAGACATTAATTCATACAACAGTGAAGGTCAAAATGTAAGCAAAATTCTATTAAAATGTTAACTCTCCATCTTCAAAATGTAACATGTTCACTATTCTGATTGGTGTTCATAACAAAATGAGGGGTTAACAGTGAACCTTCGAGTGGTAATTTAGTAGCATGAAGATGTTTCAATGCCAATGCAATACACAATTGTGTAAGAAACTTTGAAAGAAAAAAAAAATGAAAGTACATTAATTACCACAATAAAACAGTTCTTTTGTCTCTGTTAGATGACTTGGGAAACAGTGCATTTTGAAGATAAAAAGTGTGTTCTTCAATTATATAAAACATTTTACTGTGCAACATTGCTTTTAATGATGCTTGCGCTCATCTACCATAAACTTATCAACTATTTCTTGCATGGACTGCCGTAGTTCGTCTGCTGACGCCTCGCCTGGAGCCGTCGTGGCGATTGTGCGTGTGGTCGTTGTTACACTAATAAATCATAAAACATATCAGAGTTGAAGTGAATATATTATTTTGAAAACTCTTGTCAACAATTTTTTTACCTATAAGATTTGCCAAATTATAATTATCCGTGGTATATATTGTCTTTATAATCAATTTCTCTTTGAATCAAATAGTGAAGCTATTATAGTTGTTAATTACAGTTATAGCCACATCTCAAAATATGAGTAAAGAATGACCCAGAGCACAAGATGATTCCTTGATAGCTCAGTGGTAAGAGCATTGGCATACTAAGCCAAAGGTCCTGGATTCAAAACCCATGTCCAGGTGTCATTTTTCTATTTAAAGAATTCCTCTTTGATTTAAGAATGGAAGAATAGGCTTTACGTTGTAATGACAAACATTATTTGCTAGATATCATATTCTGAAAATTGAAAAATGACACCTGGACACAGGAATCGAACCCGGGACTTTTGGCTTAGTACGCCAATGCTCTAACCACTGAGCTATCCAGGATTCGTCCCGTGCCCAGGGTCATTCTTCACTCATATTTTAAGGCAGAGTCTATGATGCACTGAGCGGAAATCGTCGGCTACAAATATGTGATTATATTAATATCATGAGCTATCAGATAGCGCAGCCATCTGCGACTCAGTAGTTGGCATATTGCTGCCACTTGTACAATTACTATAATTTGAAGGGATTGCATATTAAGAATTAATGAATGCATATTGTTATAACTTAATGTATATTATTTAGTAGCATACATTTTGTTATGCATAGCATATTCAATATTTAAAAATATTTTAAGTTTGTAGTTATTTTTTTACTAAATTCTGTAGGCCCTACCTGTTAACCTGTAATTTCTTACGCTCATTTTTTGTAGATTAAAATTTATATTTCTGGAATGGTAGGAGACATTATTGTACATGGTTATTGGTTATATACATGTATAATTTAAAAATTCAATTTAAAACCTAAACTATAGCAGAAAAACTTAAAATGATACATAGAAGTTTATTGCCCTCCTTTAAGAAAGGCAGAAGGGTTGGGGGGTGAGGGGCATTTCGTCGTGGGCCTGCCAGCCCTGATCTCAGTCCACATTAGGTCGAGTTTCCGAGACTTTACTGTAGTGAAATATTGTTGCAACATTCCCTTCAAATTTCTCGCTAACACAATTCACGCAGAGCAGAATATGATTCAACTTTTATTGAACAAACATTTTTAAAATAGTTTTTTTAGGAATACACCATTTTAATAATCCTAATTAATTAGTGGTTTTGAAAATGTTCTACTCTAAACACAATGTTCTGTGGCCTGTTTCATAAAACTTTGAGTCTACAATTTACAAGTTACAAGTGAATGTCTTACACTTGTATTTATTTTCATAAAGAAAATGATTCAACTTGTAAATTCTTGTGCAATAAGATATTTGCAAGTCAGTTGTTTTATTTACAAGTGAAATACTAACACATCTACATTAGTATTCATTGTTACTGCAACCAAAAAGTACTTAAACCATTTTAAAATGATTTTGTGACAGTTGTAGTTAGATATAAAAATATCTGTTACCATAAATATCCGTTACTAAAAATATTAATGAACATAAATTGGCCTACAATTTCTTTGGAGCGTCCTAAATTTTAGTTAAAAAAATAAAGTTATAGATCAAGGTACATTAAATTAATGTTATTTGTTTTTGAGGTTCACCGCCACTGTCGGGCACTGAGTAATTTATTCTTTCCTGAACCAAGGCAGTTGATGATTTATTTTGTACAACAATAATTACCTTTATTTTATAATAGATAGACCCTTATAACATCATTGTGTCGACGGGTCAATAATAATAATAATAATGATGATGATGATAATGATGATAATGATGATGATAATGATGATGATAATGATGATAATAATGATGATAATAATGATGATGATGATAATAATAATAATAAAAATAATAATAATAATAATAAAAATAATAATAATATTTTCTCAACTGTCAATTAACTCATTAGAGACCATTCAAATGTGGCCATCTCCTAACCTCAATAATCACTTGTCTACACCCTCATTATCAGTCTATTAACATAATATTCATGTTAATTAAAATGTTTACACAGGTGGTTTATTCATTAAAGTAATATAGTGAACTAATGATGTGCAACCAACTTATTAAAATAGCACTTGTAAAGCATTTTACCTACTTTCTGAGACTTGTAGAGAATACTCCTTAATTTGTAAATTGTAAAATTTCATTTGTAAATACAAGAGTTTACTTGTAAATTTATGAAACAGGCCCTTGAAAGTATCTGTCTGTCAGTCGAGGCAAAGACGTCTTACCTTGTGTGGGTGTCTGGATCAAACTCTGTGGATACAGTCTCCGAGAAAACTGGGTCTTCTTGTCCTTGGAAATATTCTGCTCCTAGTTCACACAATTATCAACACACTATATATAGGTACCTCGGGGGAAATATTATCAAGAGTTGTGTTAACAAAGGTGCGTCTCCACTATTGTAACTAATATTTAGACAAGTCACTTGTACATTACATGTGTAAAGTAGCGATTTTAAAGGGCAGATTAATAATGTCAGGATAATGTTTCTTTTATTATTGACTATTGAACAATTATTTGTGTATGAGTGTAACAAAATGTGGCTACAATTTTTACTAAATAAATTATGCATTTATAAAAATATATTTTTCCCATTTAATGCGTATGGTATGTATATGCATGTATAAAAGTGTGTGTGCGTTTGTGTGTGCATACAAGGTTCTCAAAAGAAGTGTCCAGGATTCAATAATTAAATATCGTTGGATATATTTAAACGATTTATGTGATTTTTGATGTAAACAGTGTGGTTACACTGCAGGTTTTATTCTGTAACGACAAATCTGACCTTTTATTATGGAATTGTGGTCACCTTTTTCGATGACTGTGTGTGTGTGTATCTTTGTCTAAGCTAAGATTTTGAATGTTATTTTCTTATCACTTTATACATGTTTGTGTATGTGTACATCTAATTAAAGCAGACCAATTGGTTTTTATTGTTACATCGTCTTGTGGTGAGGAACTTAGATTTTAGTTATGTATTGAGCTTGTGAGAAATAAATATAAATTTGACAAAACTTTAATGAAATTCGAAGGCAAAACTATGGAGGTGCACCTTTGCATAAAATACTTTACATATGTTAAAACCTCATGCAACCTCGCGACAATAAAAACATAAACAAATTTCCTTGGTTAAAATGACATAGTAAAAATAAAAATAATATATACAAACTGAAAGTAAGTTTGTTATGATGGAAAAAGAAACAAAAACTGTAATTTTGCAAAGCATTGCATTAGCACAAGTTAATAATGTTACATTTTTTTAATATATATATTATTGGTCTATGCAGGGAAAATTGTTAAATTCAAATATTAGGAATAAAACTTTGTAACCAATATATCATGCTTTGACTAGAATTAACTTTCGACCAAACCAAAATAAAAGTTAAAATGTCATACTACTACTACTATTACTCTATTACTTTGTAATTCTATTTTATTCCTTTCAAAAGTGTAGGATAAAAAAAACTGTTTGTAAATAGCAATTAAAAAAATGTTCACTATAATACACAGCTAATAGAAGTGATGCAGTAGCTATCTTATTAAATCATGATCAAAAAACAAAAGTTCTATTATGACTAATTTAAAAACTAAACTAACTAGATGCATGCAACACAGTCGCTAGAAATGTTAGCAAGAGTTAAGAGCAATCTCTTATTGGAAATGTTGGAAGCCAGATGGAGTCAACATTCTACACTAAAAGAAGGAACAACTAATTCTAAAGCAGCAAAACGTGCATGAAAACGTTTCAATAAAAATGTTAAGAACTAGTTTATGGTAGCTGCTGAATACTGATTGTTCGAGTAATTGGGCTGGCAGGTCTTCTTGGAGGGCTGATCTGCGATAGTTCCAGACTGGCGAAGTATCATGTACCACAAGCTGCTGTGGACTAAACAACGTCAACCACACCCAACATATTCTTCAATAATGTTAAGAGCTGACATGAGTACTTGTAACAAATGTTGATATTTCACCAAATTAATGTATCGCACCTGACGTAAGGAGCAAAATTTTGATAGTAAGGATCAGTTGCATGGATGGTGCAGTTAGGTCCAGGGCTCTAAACTAATCGAGTGCACCGAGGGATTTTCCCAACCGTGGGCTTTCACTTTAGCTCAAATGAATGTTAGTTCCCTTCGTTTGGCCTGTAGGGTAGTAAGCTTACCTTACATGGTTTCACTACAGTGCACCTTATAAGATCTGGCCATAGTGTAATCAGTCAAGGTAAGACTGCTACCTTTCAGAGTGAAAGAAGTGTACATTACATTCAAGTAAGCTTTTCTCTTCCTGTTTTATTTGTCATGATACTATAGTAATAAGTTGTTGATAGAGAATAATTGAATCTAAGCATAACATTTTAGAAAATAAGGTCATGAAAGTGTTTCTTGATCTTATAAGCTTCTGAAAAATATTCAACTTACGATGATGTTCTAGTCGACACTCCAATAATTGTTTGTCACAACTTAATGAGAAGTACAAATTTAAAAAATAAACAAAAATTATACAAAAATATTGATTGTAATGCTTAAAAAAATTGCATCTTGTCTACATTGAATCAAAATGTAGCAAGAAAATTCCCAGGCACTTAATAACACATGTTTCTAAAACTGTAACAGCTGCTTATAACATTTCTACAACAAAACACTGCAGATAGTTTAGGTCCACAAAACAAACTACTTCAAAGTGAATGTATCCCAAAACAAAAGAGCAACAGAAACACATAAAACATTAATTAGTGAGTACAGCAATCACTTTGTAAACACAAGCATTTTGTCAGTGAGAACCGATATCAAAGTATAAGTCTGTGTTTCAATTAATCACCAAATTCCTAGCAAATGTTAAGATAATTAAAACTGCCTTTCAATTTGTGTGAAAATTATTTCACCAATAGTGAATAATAGAAACTATTATATTCTGAAGAAACAGCTTAAAAAATAAAGCAGTAATATGTGTTTTAAGAATAATAATGAACCACCTAGAATCAAACTAATGTTCCCTAGACCTGTTGCCGACCTTTCTAACCCCTGAGCAATGAGGAAAACTATTGTTTGTTTGCCGTATTTTGGAAATTGTTGAATACATTCCTGTAAATGAATGACTGACTATCTGACCTCACCTGGTTCCTAGCAATTGTGTCGCTAGGTGTCGCTGTGTCGCTGCAACTCGTTCTTCAAACTAACATTCAAGATTTGACACTTCATAAAGTAACTAAATGTGCCTTACAATAAGCACAAATTTATGGTTTCTGTTTCGATCCTATGCAAAAATATCACTTCACTTATAAATTATACTATTTTATCCAAGGAAGAAGTTATCAATCACTCATCCCTGAAGATTATTTAAGACATAGTGAATGTTACTAAATAATGGAAATGAAATCACTATATGTGCATTATAAATCATGTATTTTTCTTATGAATTGTGCAATATACACTATTAGTTTGGCGTTTTGCGTGAATTGATCTGCCTAACTGTACATGGCACAACCATTAGCAATGATAATGCTTTATGAAACATGTCATCAGGTGCTGGCTGGTGAATACTTGATGTATGATACATGGGAGTCAACAACCACCCACTGAACATGTTTGATCAAATTATTATTATTATTATTATTATTATTATTATTATTATTGTTATTATTATTATTATTATTATCAAAGAGAGTGCAAATAGTCAATAAATTGAGTCTCAAACTAAATGTGCTGACTTTAAAACTAGTGATAATAATAACCAGGAATGTTTAGCCTCTCTATTTTGTCTTAGCAAGTTTTCTTGGTCATACGTTTGGTAAAACAGTATGTTAGTATTGTCAAACGATCTAAAGATAATAGTTTAGCCAACAAAGATATAATTATAATGATAAGAATGATATTAGTCATAAAATAACCCGGAGGACATTTATATGTAATTTTTCGTACTCTAACTACTTATTTTAGAACCCAATACATTTTGAAAACAGTCAAAAACCTTGAGAAACCTAAATTATTTTTTTTTAAATGTCTGCACGAGTTGTGTGATACAAAATAATTCATTCTCTTTGTAAATCCTCATACTTGAGTGAGGACGATGTTGTTAAAAGGGAGTGACGAAAGTGAAATGAAGTGTCAAATATTGCGGTGTATGGAGTATTACCGTGGGTGGGGATAGCAGCGGCTGCAGCGTGAGGCAGGAAGCGGTGCACTGCTAAGAAGTAGGGAGAGTCTGTACCATGCATGGCGACACACGCAAACAACGCCAAGAGGAAACATGCAGGCAGCCACCAGCTGCGCCGCCAGTAACTGTCATACCATCTACTGGCTACAAGACAACAGTTGACAGCAAGCAAACAATGGCAGGACAGACAGATCTACTTCACAACAATCATGGATTGAAAGTGGTCCTTTCAAATAAAACATTACTACTGTGGTCAACATTGTGTTTTTAATTAGTTATAATTTTAACTTATTACATTTAATTTCTAGATTAATATGGTCTGGGTAAGTTTAGTAAATATAATAAAATGAAAGGTGAATAACATGAATAATTATTCTCTGTGATCTATTCTGCGTAATTTATTCAATTTTGATTGTAAAAGAACCATCAACTTTTAACGTTTTGGAACTTATAACTTTAAGAAAATAATCTTTTGTTGGTGTTGGTAAACAAAATGCTAACATTTTAAAGGTACACTATTGCTTATGATATGTATGTATTGTGATAAAATCATTTAAGCAAGCTATTTTTATAATAAAATATGTACACAAAACATAGCAATGCAAATTTAAAAATATATCTCAGCTTTAAAACAATAAAATAGGCCTTATTTAAACATGTCCTAAGAGAAAGGTATTCTTTTAGGCAGAAATGTCTTAATAATTATTTGATCTAACTGACAATTTAATATCGACCTCCCTTCACCCTATTGTGCAGTTTTAAGGGTGTTTAAAAACAATTTAATGCTAGACTTCAATTAAAATTAGAATGATTAGAATGAATTTGCGCCATCGCCAAAAATACTTCTCCAAACGTTGACAATCACTGCTTGTCACAATGAGATGTTATTAACTGTTCTTAGTGATTATTCTCAATAGTTTTTCTCTAATTCATAGCTTTGGAATGTGTAAAACTGAATATTGCACTGTTATGTAAAACACATTCACAGTTACACTTTTTTTTAACAAGTCTAGGACTACTGTTTGGACACTTTTGAATCTGTAAGAAGTTTACTCTTACAAAAAATATAAGTTATATTAAATGCATGGCTGTTAATCACTCTCATTTATCGGGGGATCGGGGTGGCATGGGGGCAAAACAAAACCATTTTCACTTTAAATAAAAAAATAAAAATTACTTTGTAAAAAAAGCAAAACCAATTTTCCGATAATGAAATTAATTCTACAAGTCATATAAAAAAGTTACCTCTAATTATTAATGCATTGCTCCAAATGTTGATTTTCAATTTTCTGAATAAAACAATTAAGTTTTTTTTGCGATATACAAAAAGAGCTGGTGGAAGTGCTCCCTCACTAATAATTATGTATGTGCTTGAATTTAATGAATGAAATTAAAAATTAGTCATTATCTAAAGTGTTTGCAGCCAGTTTTTCCACGAGTCTATGAACCAAATCAATAATAATTATTAAAAACAATAGTGTCCAACCAAACAATCGGCTTCAGCCACCTTTGGCAAAATAATTGGCTTTGACCAAAAAAATGACCTTCGGTCGGACACTAAAAGATAATAATTATATTTTTTTATATTTGTATGACAATAATGCTACAGCATTTTGTGTGAAATCTGTACACATCATTTCAAACTATGCCTCTATAATGTAATTCTAATAAGTATTCAGGCCAACAAATTAACCCTGCACCAACAAGACCAGTCTCTGAGCAATGTGTTTGGGGTTCAAACCTCACAGGGAGCAGTTTCAATCAAACAGTAAGATAGACACTAATAAAACTAATTTATCTGAACTTAAAAACCCCTGACAAAAGCTGTTCTGTAGTAGTGATGATCATATTTGAACAAAAGCCTTAACAATAATATTTACATCAAGAGTAACATAATACAACATAAACAAACAAAATATTATGAGTAATATATTCCCATTTCTACATAGAAGTACACTAGGAGGTTATGTACAAAGCTTTGCAAGAGAGAAATGCATGCATGGCTGATAGAGCTGCAGACAAGTTGGGTTTAAGAAGCTACTACATACTACTACATACATATTACATACTACTACTGTACATACATACTATCTACTAAAACACACTATTTTTTCTTGCATCACTACAAAGCACATGGTCTTATTCTTCAAAGGAAGTTTTGGAAAACAAAAAAAATTGAGTAGGAATTTTTTTTTTGTAACTCAATTATATATTTTATTGAGAACTAAATTGCACAATATATTAAGTGTTTCATTAAATTACCTATACAAATAAAAACTAGTTACAAAAAAAACCCAGATAGTTTCATAACTACACAATACTTATCCACCCTGCAACAGAAATCTACATCAACTTGGTATTTTATATTTTTAGATGAAAAGTTTATGTATGTACGTGATATGTTGGTGGTTGGAAGACTCCAGACCCCCCTAAAAATTGATGGATCCCTCCCCAACAAAGATACTTAAAAACTTTTAAATATTATAGGGTGTTTTTTAATTTTAAAATTCATTTTATACTCCACTAGCCAAATACTAATTAACTATTATGTTTATATTTGCCTGAAAGATGCACTCTTTATAACCTCCCACTGTAACACTAGTTCTGCCAATATTTTAAATAATAGATTGTTTTTAGTATGTACAATATGGTATCTATATCCGACGCCTTAGCTCAGTCAGTAGCGTGTCTGTCTACTAAACTAAGGGTCCGGGTTTGATTCCTGGCATGGCCGAAAAATTTATCATTGGTGAAATGTGTGTTTACCCTCTCACAGTGATGAATTAACGGCTGGGGGCTGGATGTTGTGTCTGTCCTAATCTTGAGTTAGGTTATATGACATAGGAAGCTACGATAGGCCGAGCCAGCCGGTAGGGGGAAATATATGACTTGAATAAAAAAATTGACCCAGGCCACAGGCTGTAAACAGCAATATATGCACACAAAAAAAAGTATCTGAGAAAAAAAGATATTTATTGAAACTCAACGAGATAGCGGGGCTGAGAAAAGGACTCAAATATTTGTGTTATTAATTGTAAGATTATGTTTGGTAAATATATAAACTCCCCAATGTTGAAAAAACAATTTTATAGAGATAACACTCAAATTTATAATGGCTAGAATAATAAGCTTCAGACATCCTTGGCTATACATAAAGTTTGGGGTCATTAATTTAAGCAGATATTTTATAAAATGAATGAAAGTGAAATATTACTATAAACTTTATATAGCATCCCAAAACACATCAAACCACATGTATTAATGGTGAGATTATTAATTAGGGCTGGGCCCTTGAATCCTTGAGGATATTCTAGATTCAAGGATTCAAAAAATTTCAAATTAGAGACTCAAATTTTTTTTAAATAATCAATTTTTCAAGTGAAATTTTTCTATATGTTAAATATTGCTTATTGGTGGTTCAGAACTAATTATACTCATAGGATGAACTTAACAACCAGACCCCAGGCCAGTAATTTAACACTTAACTGAATGTTTTAATGTTATAACAAATGGATTATAAGAAATAATGTTAACATTTAGTTTGTATTTGTATTTTTTGTTCTATTAAATTTATATTTCCTCTTAAGATCATAATTTTTTCTAAGATTCCGAAAGTGGCGATTCCAATTCGTAAACTAGTGGGTTTGACCAAACCCCAATTATAATAAATACAATGCAATGCACTTCGATTAATGTTGAAACTAAAACAATTATTCCCCAAGTTGCATTCATTATAAAAATGTACAAATGTTGGAAAATATAGCTAAACTTTTAACCAATTTTTTCATTCTTACAAATTAACAATTATTTTTATATCAAATCATGAATTATAGTGAGGCTTCCATTCACAACATGTAAAACACAGCACGTGTGCCGTTTTGATGCATGAAAAAATAATATAAAATATACGAATGAAAAAGTTCATTTCCACAAAATATCGGAAAGGTTGAGGACGGTCACAAAATATAGTCATTGTAAGCTGCATGTGATTTGATCAGTGTTTAAAGAACTACAAGACACTTAATAACTGTAATACAATACAAATTCATATAGTATAATGAGATTCCATCAGTGGCGCAGGAACAGGGATGAGGGGGTGGGGTGTACATGGTTAAATTTTACCCTCCTATAAATTGAGGGGGGTAAACAGTATTATTTTTACCCGCCCCCAAAAAAAATTTAATAAAACTTTTAGATAATGTAAAGTTCTTGTTGAATCAAGATAAAAGTTCAGACTAAGGTAACATAACAAAAATAAAATGTGCTTGGAGCACACAATGTTTGAAAACTCTGATAGTGATATCAGCTACTGCAGAAAGAAGTTTTTCAATGCTTGTATGAATAAAAAAACTATCTTCACGGCATGATAAGGCAACTTAGACTAAATCACCTTTGTCTGCTGAATGCATACCCTGAAAGGCTTAACAAACTTGAAAATTGCAAAACTAGTTAGTGGTCTTATAGCTAGTAACGAATATAGAGGAAAGGTGTGTGGAAACTTACTTTAATTTTCGGTGTTTCATAATTTTTAGCTAAGCCACACCAGATATAATTTTTCTTAATTTGTTTTGTGTGAATTAATTCTAATATTTGGCATGACTAAAATAAATGAAAAAAATGCACTATGGAACCATAAAATACAAGTATTCCTCATTATACGCGATATCACTTTACGCGTTTTCACCATTACGCGACTAAGAAATAATAAAAATATTGCATGGTCTGCTATAATTTCGCAGTCATCCTGTGTGGTCGTGATGTGACCTTATGCACGCACATTCCATTGAGGACAAAGATCTTTACTGTGCAATTTGGTGTTAGGGGTTGTGGTATTGACAACATTGGAGATGCATCGGCAGAAGTTCAGTCCTGTATAAAGGGAGTTTGGAACAATATTTGGCCTGAAGTTTCTGATTCTCATGATTTTGATCCTGAACACGAGCTTTCCAATACAAGACATGACCAGGCAAATGTGAATGAATGGCTCCAATCCCACTCAATAGAACTCACCAATGAAGATCTTCTAAAAATGGAGAACAGCATAAAGGATGAAGAGAAAGAGCCCTATGTTGTTGAGCTTATCAAACAACTTCAACAAAACAAATTGCTGAATTTTTTAAGCACATTGACAGTGCAATTATAATTATTGAAGAGAATGATCCTAACATGGATATAAATGCCAAAGTTGCCCGAAAGATTGAGTTATTTGGCTTGCTACAAAGCACTATATAGAGAGAGGAAGAATGCTGCCTGTCAGCTGAGTCTTGACCATTTCACCAAAAAAGTTGAAAACCTTAAGTCTAACGGCCCAGGGCATTCCCGACAGCAAGAGCTGTCAGGCAAGTCTCTTCAATAGAGCAGGAGCTTACCATCCCAACTGGGCCTTCCAGAGAGCAAGAGCTTAAAGTCCAAGGGACTTCAATGGAGCAAGAGCTTACATTCCAAGGGCAGTCAAGAGAGCAAGAGAGTGATAATCCAGATTTGCCAGATCCAGTTAATTTATCATGAGATTGAAGATTAACGGTAAGCGTACCTGTAGCATTGTAGGCCTATTAATTAGATTCATTTATTAAACATTGCATTTGTTTACAAATTTCAGGGTATTGAAGATTGACGAAAGGTGTAGGCTACCTATAGTATTGTACTAGTTAGATAAATTAATAAAAATTGCATTCATTTACAAGTTTAAGATTTTTATTTACTTTTCCATTTGGAGTAATCCCTATCCCACCCATGTTAAAATCAATTCCCTTTACGCGTTTTCGTGATACGCAATTATTTATCAGAACCAATCACTCGCGTAGTGCGGGGGAAAGCTGTATTACATTTCCCTGGTCTTTTTTTAATCTCAAAAATGTTATCCCCTATAAAAGAAAATTATTATTTTTACCCCCCCCCCCCTCTCCCAAAAAAAAAAAAGTTCCTGCGCCACTGGATTTCATTAAAAGATCTTAAAAAGGAATATTTGTTTTGTAAAGTTTATCATAATGCTTGAGAGATGGAGTTGGTACACTCACAATACATTTTTAAAAAAGGTCACTCNCATTAAAAGATCTTAAAAGGGAATATTTGTTTTGTAAAGTTTATCATAATGCTTGAGAGATGGAGTTGGTACACTCACAATACATTTTTTAAAAAGGTCACTCCAGCAGACACTTGATACTCTTTAACAGACATCACTCAAACTTTCAGATATTTTTTAAAGAGTGAAATCCGCAAATTTAACTGTAAAATACATTTGTGAGCTTAGGATCAACCTTAGAAAGAATTACATTTGTATTCATTGAAAGTTTATTCAATCATGAAAGAAGTTTTATGTGAAATGTAAATTAAAATGTTATCATCAAGGATTAGAAGTGGAAATGACAATTAAAGTTTCGAGACTGTCTTTTAAATTAAAACTTCAAATTTATAAAAAGAAAATGACTAGTCTTTTTAAACAGATAGAATTATTTCCCACAAAAACATCCTGCAAACTCGTTTTTATCGAAAGTTGGCCATTTATCTGCGCCTTACCACCTGTCCTAATTGCACATATTTTAACTATGTTAATGTGAGGATAGAATTTAGAGGAAATGTACCTGCATTTGTGTAGACAGAGAGTGGGAAATAATTTAGGTAAAACTACTTAAATATACCTAGTGTGAATAATTCAAGGATTTTAAGCTCTTATCTCTGTTACATGTTATTTCATAAATTACGTTAGCTCAAGATTTGATCATGTACCAGAATGTTATTTAAAACATTGAAGGTCTCTGTTAACCTAGTATTAATCATAAAAAGTTCTGTCGCAAATAGCACAAGGGACTTTTGAGAACACTGCAATGTTAGCCAATAATTGTTCAACAAAGTGAGCCTAAGTCCACAAATGTTTCATTGCTAGTGTTTTCATTTATTGAAGAAGAGATAATTTGTGTGGAATATGAAATAATAATTAAGCTAAAAGATTGACACATTTTAAATTTAAATGATGTAAAGGATACATACATACACACACAATAATGTCATATTTCGCTGATTGAATTCGTAATGAAGTAATTCCAAAATATCTAGCTTAACTACAAAAAGTATAATTTAGCTAATGTGCTTTAATTATAACCAATCTTTTAGCTGATATCATTATTCAAAGCAAAACTAATCCTAATAAATACCTGCATGCTCGTCTTCCGACAAATCCGCCCCTTCATGAAGAGCTATATCCGATCCACTGGAACTGCCTAGAGTCTTGCGGGTGCTGAAAGAGCGACTTTTGGGGACAGGCTGTGGGGATCCTCGGCTGTCACTATCCGAGTCACTGTTCACCATCATCGAGCCATACCTCTTGTCACCATCTTCCATATTATTGTGCGCATTGTTGACATCTGTATAGCATTGTATCTCTTCATATGTGTAACCATCATCCACATCAGAGTTCTTAATGATGGCTGGGGCGTCAGGTAAATATCTCCGCTCTCCTTCTAGAAGGGTCAGAGAAAGCTGTTTTCCCAATGCTGCCAACTTTATAGGGTCTTTTGTCTCTTTACTGAAGTCTTCTCCGGACATGTCCGAGATGGATGTTAAGGAACTATCGTTGGACACTTCGGTGGGATGTTTTAATTTTGTAGTGGTTTTAGTAACCTCGACTATCTTTGGAGGACCCATTCAGGTCATCTAGAAACTCTCGGTGGCCCTCTTTGCTGATCTTCGTAACGGTCGTTTTCACAATAACCGACCCCGGCGGTTTCTCTTCATCACTCCCAAAGTCCCACTCGATGTCGTGGACACCCGGGCTGGCGGAGACTGGAGTTGAACCGGGGAGGAGGTTCTTGGAAGACCTACGGATGGTCTTGACGAGGTGATGTGCGGACGGAGTAGAGGTGGTGACAGCTTCATGCGAACTAAATACTACACTGTCTAGTGTGGTGCCGCTCTGAGCATGCTGCGAGGGTGAAGCGCCCTCTTCCCACCGACCTTGAGGGGAAGGGAGATAGTCCAAGTTGTCTTCATTGCCATAAACTAGATTACTCGAGATAAGATCGTGATTATTTGAGATCAGATGGTGATTACTTGAGATAAGATAGTGATTACATAAGATATTATAGTGATTACTAAAGATAAGGTGGTGATTTCTTGAGATAAGATGGCGATCACTTGAGATAAGATGGTGAATACTTGATTATTCAAGATAATACAGTGATCTCTTGAGATAAAATAGTGATTACTTGATTACTCAGGATAAGATGGTGATTACTCAAGATAAGATAATGATTACTTGATAAGATGGTGATTACTCAGGATAAGATGGTGATTACTCAAGATAAGATGGTGATTGTTGATGGAAAAAGAAAGTTGGGGATATTTGTACACAAACTAAAATAAAGTGCACATTTTCTTAGCATTAAAAATATTGAGAGAAAAAACAAAAAAAATCGGAAAAACTATCACACTCTTTATTTTATTGTATATGCTCATATTTTATGGATTTTTATTTGTCTTAAACACAAATCCACTTTAATATCTTACATGTAAGCAAAGTCTCCCTGGACCAAGGAACCAAGCCCAGAGGGGTTGTATACAGTTCCCAGCGGTAATTCAAAGACCAGAATCAAATTGGCCACAATTGTTGTAAGAGTGTATCTTTATAATAAATGTGTTTTGCTTGATGCATGTTTAAAGTGCAAAAGAATGTTCATACCAAAAGTGAAGATGCAAGCAGCACAGAAAGATGGCTGACAAAGTGTGTGAAAAACTCAGTAGAATGCGCAAATACCAAAATTGTACCAGTGCATTAATAATTAGTTATATTAGGATGTAGAGTCTGAATAAGATATGTGCTTATTACCTAACCAAATCATTAACTAGCATAATTATTTCTTTTTAAGTTTTGTTTCACTTATAGTTTATGTGAGTTAACACATTTTTCAACTCTTACTATCACCGAACTTTAATTTAAAACCTAAAATATTTTTGATCCATCAAGCTAAATATGCTAAGTTTTTTGACCCAAAGCTACATTGTAATGTGACATTTTATGCAGTAGAATACACAAGAAATGCCACAAACTTCTTGACCATTATTAAAATTAATTATCGCCTAATGGCTTTGAGATGTATAATAAGAGTGTAGAAACACTGTACAGTGATGTAAAGTGAGTGATAGTGAAGGAAGAAAACCTTAAAAGATAGTTAGGTTAGGCTTGGATAGGAACAAACACACTTCTCTCTTCATTTCATATTTCCCTTTTCTCACTTACAAAGTTACACATAGTTTTACTTTTCGGATTTATTCCTTTTTCAAATAAATATGCATCTAAAACACATAAAATACAAATAAACTATGTAGTTCCATATAATATCTTTGTATTTTATGTGTTTTATATGTGTCTCTCTATATGAAAAAGGAATATTTACGAAATTTAAAACAATGTGTAACCATGGAAGAGAAGTGTGAAGAGTGTAAGAAGAAATAAAGAAAGGAGTTTGTTCCTATCTATGCCTAACATAACTATCCTTCCAGGTTGGCTTCCTTCACGATCACTTACTTTACATTATTGTAGTGTGTTTCTCCACTATCTTATTAAACTTGACCATAGTTATGTATTATAGCATGTTTGAAATAAACATGCAAATTCTATTACCTTCTTTCAAGTCTCAAACTTATAAACAATAGGATCACCATCAATTCTACAAACATACAATACCGGTTTTAATATATAATTGTTTAAATATCTAGAGGAATGTTGACCTCTCAGACGCATCCATGAAAAATTCTCAACTATCTTAGTATGTGATTAATTAGGTGCTTTTTGAAAATCAAAGCAACCAAATCAATAACTTAGTATCATACCAAGAGGTAGCAGCACTGTGTATGCCTTCTGAATGTTGTTGATGTACTCGGGTATTGAATACCATCGATTTTCTGCTCTTTTTGTTTTGCGGAGTTGATCATTTTGATTTCCGAAAAAAAAATAGCCATATTTGGGGATTTATGAAAGCGCTATTTTATATAATGATATGAGTTGAGAAAATTTCTACTATCCTAGTTGGTATTATAGGACTCAAAAGGTCAGTAGTGTAATCAGAAGGTGGAATGAGGGGCACATTGTCCCCTTACTTTATTAATGCTTTGGTTTGTTCCCTTTCTACCCATTTTTTAATTAGCAAACAAGAAGAGAGATCTTTGGCCACACCCACACACATGCAAGCACACATACACACACACAATTATTTAAATAAAGGTAATATTAAAATTATTTAAATAATTTATAATGTGTTTTATATTAAATGTATTTACTTTTAAATTTAAAAAAATAATCCCCCAAAGGCTCCTGCTGATCATTTAAAGCTTTCTCTGACATCCTTTGAGTGAGGTGAGCTATGATATTGTTAGCAGCATTTTGACCTTGGTGTCGATATTTTACCAAGAAAACGTCCTTTAAATAATGTTATGGGTTACTCCCCTAGTTTATAGTGACTGGAGCATGGTCCAAGGTGCTATTCTCGCAATAGACTAGATTGCTAAAGATGGGAAGATGGAGGTTAGATCTCGATCGGGTGAACTGAGGTGTTTTTTTCCCTAAATGGTTTTCCACTCTCCCTCCATGCATGTGTGGGTACATTTTCTCTAAAATCAACCTTCCTAATTCCTAGCACATTAGTGTAATCAGTACATAGGCATACAACCAGAGACGGTAGTAAGACGTGGTGCTAATATATATAGTGCTTGAAGTCTATAGCCCTCCCGTCCCCCTCCAATTTATTAAGAACTGAAACACCAAGAAAACAATTATACGCTGAATTGTAAAAAAAGTTTGTTGCTCTAGGAAACAAGAAAGAACATGTATCCTGGCTTAATATATATAATATCCCCTTAGATTAAATTAATGAACATTTTAAAAGTCAAACAAATATAAAATGCCAGAAAGAAGTATTGGATCCCAAAATTTACTTGCTGGAAACTAGCCGTTGTGAAAAATATACCCAACTAATTACAAACAGGACTTGTCGTCTCACAAACTTAGTATTTTTAGATACAAATGTCACAAGTCAATTTTTTAATAAAGATTGTTAAAATACAGATGGCTATGTATGTTAACAAACCACCAAAATGACTCATCTATTCCAGCATATGTTAATGCATAAAACATGTAAGATTATATTAAATCAGTGTGAGCAAAACACTAGCCTATGTTTGTGTCAGAAAAACCCATTAAAAGAATTTCAGCAATATACAAATAATTTGTTGTCTAAGTTTCCATTAGAGGGTCTATATGGGGCCTATTTTATTTAGCAGATGTATTTTTTTTTGTCCATTGCTGTATTGTTGTACGTTGTTGCATAAAACCATTTTAAATGAAGATGATCACGCTGACAGAGAGCAAATTTTCAGGTAACTGTCATGTAATTATAATGTTTTGTGAGGCTTTAAGTAATTCCACATTGTTTGAATGGTTCCAAAATGTACCAAATCATGGTAGAGTACAGTGTACACGAGTTATGCATGCCACAAGCCCCAAATAATCTTTCTTCATAGTTATTTTATGACCATTCTCTTAAGATAACCCGGTTTTGCGTTCACATCCACAAACAAAGACAAAGCCAGATGAAAGCAGTGATTAGGGATAGTGACACTAGATATTGAATTAACAGTGACTTTAAATTTCAACCATCATACCTTTGGATGAAACAATTCCAAACCTTTTTATGGGTAACCTATTGTGGTTTAAAGTATGTCAATTATATATCAAGATTTAATCATCGTCGGCATAAATTCTTTACTAAAGAACAATTAAAAAGATGAAAATGATCATATTGATCAACTGAGCTATTAAAACTAATTCCTTAAAGTGAAAAATGACACCTGGACATGGGACCTTTGGCTTAGTACACCAATGCTCTAACCACTGAGCTATCCAGGAGTTGTCCCATGCCCAGGGGCATTCTTCACTCATATTTTAAGGCAGAGTCTGTGATGGATGTGCAGAAATCATCAGCATGATATGAGTGATCGATTAAGATCATGAGCTATAAAATATCTAGAGATGGACGGGAACTATTTTTTATTTCGGGATGGGAAATGAGTCAAAATATCGGGACTCGGGACGGGAAATTTTAAAATTATGCTTTAGAATAATTTTAGATTAAAAATATATTGATTTCTAAACTAATATGGTAAGAATTTTAAAAGTTATAATATTATTAAAATCTGCTTCGGTGGCTGCATGGTCTAAGGCATCGTTCTTGCAATAGATTAGACTGCCGATGACAGGAAGATTGTAGTTCAATCCTGACCGGGTGTACTAAGGGTGGTTTTCCTAAATGGTTTCCCACTCTATCCACGGAAATGTGAGTACACCACCTCTAAATTTAATCTTTCTCATTCTTAACACACTAGTCACTAGTAAATAGGCATATAGGCTGAACTGGAACAGGCTATAAGACGCGGTCCTTAAAAAAATTGCTAAAGGTAATAAGAATATTTAAAAAAACAATACAATAGAGGTTTACAAATACCATTTTTTATCAAATCAAATAACCAAATTTTGAATTGATATCAAATAATACAAATAAAATAGCTAGTTTTATTAAATTTTGTATGGAAATTATTTTTACTAGTTAATTTCTTTTGAAAATAGTGTTTTATATATAATTATTTACAAAGCACAAAAAATACTACAAAACATTATGTTTGGCACCTCTTCAATGTGTATGAAACTGCAAAATATTATTTAGGTTTGAAACCTCTTAAAAGTTACTTAGGTTTATTAAAATCCCTTGTATGTTATCTAGGTTTAATACCCCTTAAATGTTCTCTCTAGGTTTGACACCCCTTAAAGGTGCTTGTTTAACACCCCTTATACTCTATACCTGGCTGGCTCACCAACAACAGACACGTTGATTCCTCATATATGGTTGACCTTGGCAAGCTATTTCCTCCCCTCCCCCCACTCTTTCACTTGCTGAACCTAACAAATGACTGTTGATAGACAGACAGAAGTGGATTCAAACTATAGGGGCTAGAGGCGGCGGCTTTAGGGGGCAGCACATTTTGAATTACATTATGTTTATTTATATTTTATTTTTGTTTTTAATAATTACGTTTAAAAATTATTGACTAACATTATTGAAATAGTTAAAGTAAAAGTCGGAACGATAATATTTGTTTTTAAATAACTGTACTTTATGATCGCTTTGTAACTGACTTCACTCTCCCCTTGTTTATAATGTTAACTCAAGCTACTGTAGGGCATGTACTGTACATGCCTGATTATCTTTTGTAAAAATCTTTTCTCGAATACTAAAAGCCCCCACTCCCCCAACACCTATTTACTCTGAAACTTTCTAAAGCTCTTACAAACAGAATATATTTGGGGGAGAGGGAGGCCTCATATTACAACTGTGCCTAGGGGCGCAAAAATTTTAAACCCGCCACTGAAGTCAGAGCATAATAAGTCACGTGCCTCCCAACTTATTTTTCTCTCTACAAGTGGTAAAATAACCCCCTGCACATCCCAACCCCCAAGTTTGTTAAATAACAAAGACGAAGACTGTCTATCAAAGAGATTAACAGTGATGAGTCAGCAATAACTGCTAGAACATCAGCGCCGCGCGCCCTTTGTTTTGTTTCAATTGCCCGAAACTTTTCGGAAAAGGGTCATTCCAGCTTGACCAACGGGAATTGATAAATCCCCGACCTTTTTCCGAGGGTTCGGGATCCCGGCCACCCCTAAAAATAACACAACTATCTTCAACTCAGGAGGGCTTCATTGATTTCCACACGTCCATCACAGAATCTGATTTAAAATATGAGTGAAGAATGACCCTGGGTATGGAACGACTCCTGGAGAGCCTAATGGCTGGAACATTCGCGTACTAAGTCGAAGGTCCCGGGTTCGATTCCTGCGTCCAGGTGTCATTTTTAAATCTAAAGAAAATGATATTTAGTAGAGGCTATAACCATACAGAACAAATATAATAGCTTGGCTATTTAATCTATTATTATAACTAATGTTTTTGGGAATGAGCCCCATTGAAGAAATAGTTACTTCTGACATTTCAGCTGTGGTTGCTATTTATTCGGGTTCAAGACCGAAAACATTTGTTTCAATCCAAATACTGGCCCCAAAAGCCTTTAAACAAATTCAAGGGTATTATGCTATAACTTTTGTCTCTTCTGACAAAGATTACAAATCTTCTTAGTAATTAACAATTAGTAATTTAACAACATGTAAAAAAAAGCATGTAAATTATGTGTTGGATCCATCAGTGATTCAATCTAAAGTGTCAACAAACCCTGCCAATTCACAAGTTATGTGCCTTATAGAAAATATGTGTGCAAGACGCTAAACAAAACATGAAGACAACATTGGACACATGGGTTTTATTTTCACACCTAAAGTTCTGATAAGTGAGTAACTGATATGATCCCTAGAACTATATTCACTACAAAAGATTTATCTTGCTATATCTACATTTCCTACAATTTACTATAGAAATATTTATTCCCAAGAAAATCGACTATTAGTTTAGCATGTGAATATTTTGAAGAGACGAGGAATGAAAATGAAATGACAGTCCTTACAGTTGTCTGTAAATATCACTACAAGTTAATTTACTAAACTATCTAACTATTGAGAAATTAACCACACCCTGCATTCAGACTAACAGCGCTGAGAGTGCTGTGTTACCTTGCACGGGTGTTGATGACAGTTTGACAGGAGTGGAGGTGATGTCAAGGTCATCTGTGTGCCAATTGTCCGACTCTGCCAATCTCACTGCCCCATCTGGGTATGTGGCTCCACCTGTCATTCACAAATATCAGCTATCTTTAGCTGTGTTTAGTTGGTATCTACTAAGGAATCTTATTTAATATTTATTAATTACAATGTTATTTTATTAAAATTATTAATTTATTTATCTAAAAAGCTAGAATTTTCTAATTATTTATTTGTCTTTATTGAACTATAAAATATTAAGTGAATGTTAATGCAAGCCAAATCTATTCAGCCCACAAAATAAATAAGGAAAGGCAAATGTTCCCTGATTTTTAACATATGTATTTTACCCAGTAAGATAACCACCAACTGGGAAATCTATTTGTTAATAATATTTTTGTGGCTACACACACACAAAAAAAAAAGGTAAATCTATTACAGTTTATCCATGAACCATCTGATTAGAGAAAATGTTTGAAAATTGTGCTCAAACAATGATCCAAACATCAGACCTTTTTCTGTTACAACCGTGGGTTATTTACAATTTACAATTCACAATTAATTGATGATTGAAGTCTCAAGATAGCTCAGTTGTTAGAACACTCAGTTAAGGGTCCCATGTTCAATTCCTGACATGGCCAAAAAACGGTGTATTTTGTAAACTCACACCTTTCCCTTTGACAGTGATGATACAATCATGGTTAGAAAACAGGGTGTTGAGTCTGTTATAGAGCTAAGTTGGTTTGTAAGACGAGTGGTCCAGGCAGGGATGGGGGTCAAGAGTCAAAAGCAATTTTGGGTGGAGCCGGAGTTGCTGAAAATATAATTTTAAACTTTTTTTTATTCTTTAGCACCAATATTTGTAATATGTAGTGATAAATTTATTTAAATACAAATTCACAATGCCAAAGAAGCTTCCCATGAAGTAATCTGTATTGGAGTACTTTACTGCAGAATTTAAAAAAAATGAAGTGGCCTAATAGCAAAATAATTTTATAAAAGTGGAAATTGATAAAAAGGAAAAATTAACTATTAAGTGTAAATTTTATGAAGAAAGTCCACCTAGGGAAAGAAGAAAATTGTGGGAAGAATCCAATGCACAAAGGTGACATCTTCTACCTTTCTTCTGTCCTCTATAGTATAAGTAGTCACACACACATTTTAACATTAATTAAGTAATATTTCAGCATTGTCGCCTTTATTAAAAACAAAGAGCAGAGGGTATACACTTCACACAAACAGTGAATTACATCATTTTGAATTAAAACATAAACTCTTTGAATATTGGAGTCTTCCCACAATTTTCCTCTTTCCCTAGATTAAATTTACACTTATTAGTTTATTTTTTATTTAATTTATTTTTATCAATTTCCACTATTATAAAACTGCTTTATTATTACTGACAAAGACTTTGGCCATTTATCAAGTCGGAGTCAGAGAGTCAGAGAGTCAAAGGCTTGGCATATCGACTCCACAGCCCTGGGTCCAGGGTGCATCCTTGCCTGAGCAAATTTTTCAAATATACAAAAGAGGTTTCAAACGAAATTTGATGGCCGAATATATAACTTGGTTGGTTTATATAATAAATGTTACCTTATGTTCTACCTATAAACTACAAGTACCTAATTGATATCGGAGCTCTTCTGGACTTGGTGGGGGAGTTGTCGACACGACGGAAGGTATAAACTCTACACCAAACAAACACAAGGGATCAACTTAAAAAAAAAATTTATAGCAAAATAAAATAAATAAATAAGTAAAACTGTAATACCAAAATAGTGGAAAGAAAAAAACCCAGCCCAAAACACCAAAGAAAACAGTTTATAACAAAGGTAGAAAATTTAAACCCTAATTGCCAAAATTATATAAATAAAATATTTCTCAACAGTCGCATGCTCAAAATCCATCTACTATTGGCATAACTGCTTACCAATTAGGCTACCATACTTCAATAAATAAATAATGTATATTAGTTAAGGCAGGTTCAATCAGATCATTTTATTAGCTCATATATAAATAAAAATAGACTGAAATATATTTGAGAAAAGGTGGGGAATAGTAAGAGAGATAAGTGTTGTTTGTAACCTCCTTGATGCAGGCACAAAATGTCCAATTGAGATCATAAATAATATTAATAATTTATAAGAGTAGATTGCAGAGTTAATACAAAACTTTCATGGATATTTTCAGGCCCAAAGTCCCATTTTGTTTTCGTCTTTGTCATGAACAGTGGAATAAAAACCAAAGAAGATAAATAAACAACAAAAATCTATAAATATTGACTATTTAATAAAATGTAATTACTGAGCTAAAATTTTTGTCTTGTATCCATAGACTAGTTTTGGCTTCACTGGAATCTTCCCCAGTTTTAGCTTCCCTGGAATCTTCCTCAGTTTTAGCTTCCCTTTAATCTTCCCCTTTTTAGCTTCCCTTGAATCTTTCCCAGTTTTAGCTTCCCTTGAATCTTCCCCCTTTTAGCTTCCCTTGAATCTTCCTCAGTTCTAGCTTCCCTTGAATCTTCCCCAGTTTTAGATTCCCTTGAATCTTCCTCAGTTTTAGCTTCCCTTGAATCTTGCCCAGTTTTAGCTTCCCTTGAATCTTGCCCTTTTTAGCTTCCCTTGAATCTTCCCCTTTTTAGCTTCTCTTGAATCTTCCCCAGTTTTAGCTTCCCTTGAATCTTCCCCACTTTTAGCTTCCCTTGAATCTTCCCCACTTTTAGCTTCCCTGAAATTTTCCTCAGTTTTAGCTTCATTTGAATCTTCCTCTCATGACTCATACATGTTTGCTATTTTACCTTGTAAAAAAAAATCCTCCCCTAACCAGGCATTATTTCTTCTCTCTCACTTAAATAATCTGTTCCATTTGCTTCCTCACCCCTTAACCTCGGAGATACGGAACAAAGGACCAGGATGTCTGCCACCAGAGATTAACAGCAATGAGTCACCAGTATCAAAAGATGGTCCACATGCCAATCATCACCAAAACAATGTACCATCAGCCGATGATCATTTCAGTAGTTGGCATCGGCCCAGCCCTAATATTAGTTGTATTTATAATTTAATCCCAAGGTAAAATCTAAAATAGTTTATTATTTGTGCCCAAGTTTATCTTAGAGATTGATTGTTTATCCCTTTACCCATAGTGTGATCAATCAAGGTAAGAAAAACATCACCATTTATGTCCTACCTACAATACAAACAGGTAATTTTGTCTCACCCGTGCGAGAGACGGTCGCCGACACGACACGTGGCGTAGTCAGATCCAGTCTCTCCAAGGTCTGGCTGATCCCCTGGAGAATCTCCTGCTTAACGGGGTTGGAATCCTCACTCTCTTCACCAGGCAGGTGTCCATCTTGAAAACGTTCATGCGCTTTATGTCCTACAGAGTCCTCCATGACATCTCCCAAGTCTTTCTCCTCTCTCGCGTACTTGTCACGCTTCTCTCCCGCTTTAGAGATTCACAGAATATATGTTGAGAGTCAAATTTCAGATCAAAGCTAGTTCTATTCTTAACTATTAAATAAACATGTCTTTCAAGACGACATTCTTTTCTATTTACTTTTTATTTGAGGTATATAACATGAAATTTATAAATCAAATTATTAGATCAGCATACAAATTATAAGGTAAATTAAGATGCATTTTTTGGCCATGCCGGGAATCAAACCCAGTAGAGCTACACTACCGACAGCACTAAAGTGTTGGACCGAGTTAACATTCTGATGGAGTATTTGTGTAAATATAGTTGAGAAATGACATCTGAAAAATAAATGTTTGTTTAACTGTAATATTCTTACTGTGGAATAAGACAGAACAGTTTAAAGTCATTACTGTAATGGAGAGCACTCTTGTAGCAAATCTTTGTACTTAACTACATCAGTATGCTTGGAGGCTTAGACAGTTTAATAACACACTGACATGAAGGCCAGGGTTCAAATCCCTGTCCTGATGAAATTTCTCTATATTTAACACAAGTTACCTGCATCAATAGGTATTGTATGCATCTGGTCTAGTATGCTGACAACTAAGAGGCAGGGGTTTGAATCCTAGCTGGCCATATTGAGATGGGTTAAATTATAAAATGTAAGAGTGAGCCACTTGTTAAATAGTGAAATATTTGTGAGAATCTGTAACATAGTTCAGTGGTCTAGTAAACAGCCCCCTTAGAGGAAACGACTCACTGCCCTCCCCACCCAGCTTTTGTTTGTTCCACCAGATCTCGTCAAAGAGAAAGTGGGGTTGAATATAAAACTTGTAATTCAATTCATTTATAGTGAATAATACATCTCCCTACCTCTTTTAGTCCATGGTTCAAATTTCCACCTCAGGAGTTTTTAAACTTGAAAAATAAATAAACTGGTTGAGGGCCATTTCCTTAAATAGGAAACAATTACCTCTCTGTCCATTGTATCAGTGTAAAATATGAACAGTGCTCTTTGGTTCATTGTGCAAAAGAGGTTATGTTTGGTCTCTTATTTCCTATACTTTTTGCAATAAGAGCAATATCATGGGCACTGTACGCAACTATCTTACCACCCATCCCAGCACAAAGGGAGTAGAGGTGAAGGTATAATATATAAGAAATATACTCTCATTTGTGTGGAGAGAGAGAGTGGGAAACTATCTAGGCAAAACCATCTCAGTACAACCAGCCAGGATATGAACCCTTTACCTATCTGCTGTTTGCACACTAGACCAGATGAGTACGACACCTACTGATGCAGGTAACGTGTGTTAAAGTCTTACTACTACTTCTTAAGGAAGAAGCAATAAGAGCAGCAAAATATTGAAGTGTGTGTAAATATGTGTTAGTAATTTTACTTTTATTTGTGATTTATTTTTCCACAATTCCATCATTTTATTTGATACATATTATATATTTTGCTTAATGCACTTTATTTCATGCATATTAATTTAAAAGAAAATCATGAAAAGTTGAAAGTAGTTACCAACATATTAATTTAGATGAGAACAATTTTCTTACCGACTATAATGGAACTTTTTTTAAGAGGGCATATAAGGTCTTCAACAGACTCCGATTCCTGAAATAAGATAAGTGAAAATTACTCAAATGCATGTAAAATCAGTTTGTGAATTAAATGAGGGTGAATTGACCTATGAAACGAATAATAATCCTACAACAAGAGTTACAAATAATTACCTTCATGAGGTCAGGTTCATCATAAGTATCGTTGAGTGTTGTGTTACGACGTAAGGTGGCATCTCTCGATGGGCCGAGTTCCTCCCGCAGGTTGTCGAAGCCTGATTGGTCGAGATGGACCTTGGCCACTGCTCTCTCCATGTCGTCTGTCACAAGCTCAATGTTGAAGATACATTGGTTCACTATGTCTTCACGATCAATCTTGCGGAGACTTTTCTCCAGCGTGTTTCCTAAATAACGTATCAAAACCATTCATTGGGACACAACTTTCAAAAAGGATAAGAAACAGATTCATTTATAAGTTAAAGATGAAATAAAAAGGTTTTTATTATTTCTGAGAGCTATAATAGCAATTTTATGAAAACAAAATAAAAAACCGACCTCGGGGTGTGGCGATAGAGAATTTTACCATAATAGATCATAATGTGTGTTCCGGAACTTCATATGTTGTTACATGAGTACATTTTATCATAAATTAACACATACTTAATGTTTTGTTTTTTACAAAATAATGTTAGGATGACCAAAACTTGTATAATGTGCTCAACTCAGGTCAACATTATATTCAACTGTTCAGTAAATTATAATACGTAACTAAATAAACATGAGAAAATTAATAGCCTGCTCAGGTGGTTGAATGCTCTAAGGCAGAGGTTCCCAACCTTTTTATACCTTAGAGCACATTCAAAACTAAAGGTAGTGCGGCGGGCACCATTTACTTTTTCAAGGCAAATTTACTAACTCCCGCCAGGCTCAGGGGTTAGCCTCAACGCTATGCACACGTCAGGTCAACTGTCATGTTAAGTTTCCAACAGCGATTGTGACGTTACTTGTGATTGTGGGTAATACTCAAGGTCGTAGCCATGGGGAGGAAAGGGGGGTTCAAACCCTTCCAAGTTGACAAAAAATAAATTTAAAAAATACTGCTTTATTTACAGTTTTAACAAGACTAAAATAAATACACAAGGAAATATTTAACTACTCACCACCATTTTGGTGCTTGGGTACATTTTTAAAATCTATATTTATTCTGTGTTTCTTCGGGCAACAAATCTGGGTAGACCCATTTCAAGATATTTACAAAGGAAATGGAAAGAATTAGCATGGTATTAGTGAGTGTGGGGAGAATGATGGAAGGGGGTAGGTCTTTGCGATTAGTAAAGAGCATAACCATCCAGCTTGAAACTATTATAATTGTAGTTCAGAGTAAAAGTACACTTTGTAAATGAGCTGGCAAAGAAAGAGGAATGGGAGGGAGGGATTCGAAAAAGGGGGGGGGGAGGGCTTTCAATCACCTACTTCTTGAAAACAGCATACCTGGAGATAAGCACAAACTTAATTTTTGTCGGAAAAGTGACATTAAAACTATTAGTCAAGAACTTTTCAGCTGTGGTCAAAAAGTGGTGGGCAGACACAAAAGGCTCGGCGGGTGCCATGGCGCCCGCGGGCATAGGGTTGGAGACCCCTGCTCTAAGGCGTCACTCTCGCATTATACTGAACTGCTGGGGAGGAGACAATCAGGGTTTGAATCCTCGTCAGGTATATTGAGAATGGGTTTCAGCTCTCCCTCCACACAAATGTGGGTACACTTTCTATAAAAATTCAACCTTTGTAATCCTTATTATAGTAGTATAAATAGTACATATATACTGAATGGGTAGTTGAACAGGTAGTAGGACATGGGGACTAAAAAAAACTAATTTCTTATGCCGTTTAGGGTTAAGAGACAGTTTTCAGCCTATTCAAGTTCTCACCAGTGGCCTTGTTGCCTGACGACTGCAACCAGAGTCTAAGCATGACCATGCCCTGCTGGTTCACATTCCCCGGGTACTCGCTCTTGATCAGGTTAATGTCGGAAGTGTTCAGTCCCAATTCATACGCTAGTGGGACCCAATCAGGTCCCAGGAGGTTACTAATGTCTGACAGACGGATGTCAGCTCTGTGGATGGTGTCAGGATGAGCTGGCGAGTACACATGGTTTTATTTATTAGAGATATTTAACAAGCACTTTCTTAACCGACTGTTTATATCAGCACACAGCTTATAAACTAACTTAAATCTAGAACAGACACAGCATCCAGTCCCCGACCATTAATTCATCATTGTGAAAGGTTAAACCCACATTTCACCAATGATAAATTTTTCTGCCATGCCAGGAATCAAACCTGGAGCTCTTAGCTTTGTATACAAACATGCTACCAAGGTGTTGGACTAGAGTACGCATGTTAACGTTACACTTAATATCACTCTGGCCTCTGTGCTAACAGCCAATCAGTGGTGAGTCAGCCTCCAGACTTTTTGATAGTGAATTGTGAGACTCATAAAACAAAACGATGGCTTTCCCATCTCTATGGCTGTTTGTGTTTTGTTCATCACTACAAACATTGTTCTTATAATGGTATATGGCTAGAAGAGAACTGAATAAAGCTTTTTTGTTTTGTATCTTAGCCTAATCTTGGGCACAAAGTCATAGGTCAGCTTACTCGCCATTTTTAATCATGGATTCAATAAAAAAATAGAATTAAAGTTTTGGATGAATAAAAGAAAAATTAATTTTCTGAGGATCATATTCAAAATGATTTCTATATTTCTTTTAATTTTTAACAAGGCCCTCATGAGGTTCAGTTTTATTGAATGGCGTTTGTAAAATATAATTATTGTTTTCTCGCTCCTGCTCTATTATAAGTCCTGACCCAACTTCCTTCCAAGTACCGAGTGCCTTTCACTCACCAATCTTTCTTTTTCCAAATAAGGTGCAATAGCAACACCTTCTTGTATGAATCAAATGCGCGTGAAAATTGATTACTATAAATACATTAAAATTTAACACAAGTAGGTTATTTAGAAAGCGAAAAAAAAAAAGACACAAAGTTGTTGTGTTGAACAACCACTGGGAGGAGGATAGAAGGGCAATGCATGCACTTAGCATCAAAATGTAGACCTTGCAAATGCAGGACCGACCCGCTTCGATGGTCGTATGGTCTAACGCACTACTCTTGCTGTAGACTAGAGTGTCAATGACAGGGATATATTGAGGTTCAAATCTCGGTCGGGTGTTCTGAGGGTGGTTTTTTCCAAAATGGGTTTCCACTCTCCCTCCAAGCAAAGCAAATGTGAGTACACTTCCTCTAAATACAGCCTTCATAATCCCTAAAACTACTAGCGTAATTAGTTTATAGGCATATAGCGTGTAACCCAAACAGTTAATAAGATGCAATGCTAAAAAAAGTCTTACATAGACTGGACAATAGCAGCGTGACTAAAGGATGATCATGGTTACATGGATGTTGTTGCTTGTTTTGTCAATAAAAAAAAGTTTAGGCTTGAGTTTTGCAGTTGTCTGTTCAAACTTGTGTCTTCACTCTTGACAGATGGATAGCATTTTGTATTATATTATATTTAATTACTAAGTTAAATTATTTGTTATTATTGTTTATGTAGAAATGACTGACTGGTGTGGTACTATATAAAAAAAATAGATAATTTAATTAAATATAATATAAATACAACATTCTATCAATCTACCAAGAATAAAGACACAAGTTTGAACAGTCAATTGCAGAATCCAAGCCTAAACCTTTTTTTAAATCAAGAAACGGGCAACAATAGAATCTAAGTGACCATGATCTACCTCTAGCCATACTAGTGCCATAATCCAGTCTGTATTAACTCTCTTCTGCTGAAGAATGGGATTGATGTACACGGAAAGTTTCATAATTGTGTGTTTTGTTGTGTTTTATTTGTGAAGTTTGAAGTCTAAAGTTTTCTGTCAAGTGTGTAGGCCTTGTACTTCTATTCTCCTTTCAATGTTTAATTTAATATAGTCGTTTGGCACTTTTTTTTTCTTCGTGTTTTAATTGTAAACTTTATAAGGTCAACATTTTTCTGTTAAGTGTAGGCCTGGCCCTTCTTTACTTCTTTCAATGTTTATAATGTATTTATAAAGAGAAAATGAAATAATTTCCAGCTGCAAGTGTTCCATGAACTGACCTATCCCATCCCTGAGGAAGCTGTAGTTCCTCTCCAGCTCGAGAAGATCTGGTTCAGAAGGTCTTCCCTCAGGTACAATGTTGTCCGGTAGAACAATGTTCAGGGTACAGATGGGAGTCTGGGTGGCCTCCCCTTTAGCTACCTGCGTCAACAAAACAACTTAGGTTGGATTTAAAATAATCATCTGGGGGTTCGGGGGATTCACAACTGGACACATCCTCCAAGTAAAGGTCTGAGATATATTTCTAGGGTTTAAAAACAAACAACAGTTTCGACAAGTAGAAATAATCATGTAGTGACTTTATACACTTCTTTGAAATTAAAAGATTCTAGCTACACTGAATAGCATCTCTGAGGGAACTCTATAGTTACTATTGAGAAACAGCGTTGTCATTTTCTTGTTTCTGTATGATCAATCTTCCCTTAGCTATAAGACAAATTTAACAATGCTGGTTCGTCAATGATGCCAGTAGCTCCCTCCTTCTTACCCCAGCACATTATCTTCCGACATAACAGAAAACAAGGAGATTTAGCAACAGTTAACAGAGAGAGTGAGTAGAAAGCTTTTCTCCAAAAGACCTTCCCTTTAAACAAAACACAGAAATTTAAATGACACCCAATCCTAAAAGCATAGAGCCAAATCTCCAACATAAGGGCTCACTCTGTAGAAAAGGTGCTAAATCGAGAACAAGACCCTGTGATCAACATTCTTAGAGCCCCCCAAGCTTCAAGGACTTCATAGATGTACTAGACTTTCCCCCCCACTTGCTACTCACAGTTTACAACCAACTAACCCAGGAGCCCGTCAATGACTTTAAATTCCCTGAGGCTCCACCATGTACCACAACCAACAATATCAATCACCATTTCATATATCATCCAAAATATTGTCTATTTAAAACAAGAATCCCCATGTATTATTATTAAAAGAGTGCTAACTTGTTGCTAATACTTCCCTCCAAATTTATAATTTAAAAAAACTTCCCTTTATCACGAATACCATCAGCAACTCTGACTAAAAGAAAATCTCACAATATCTCCTGACATTAGTTTTGTGCGGGAATGACATTTCGACTTCGGAAAATTTTTGGATAGGAAGTTCAATTTCCCGCGGGAATGAGACGAAAAATGAGAATAAAATTTAAAAATAATTTTTCACGTTAGACTTTTATCTAGTTTTCAGATTTATAATTTTAGTATAAACTTTGCCTTCCCATTCATTTCAATTAAAAAAATTAAATAATATGATAGTTTGAATTAAGTTAAATGTAGCACGGGAGATGTCAAAGATATTTTTGAATAGAGTCAGGAATAGGGACAAAAACTCTGATTTGATTACAGTTACAGGTATGAACAATATATTTAAATTCTGTAATCTTGTAAAAAAAAATTAAAGGAAGAAAATATACACACTCAAAACTTTTATATCAATTTTTCTGAATTATATCTCTATAAGGAAAACCTCTTTTCGCTTTGTGAGGTAATTGTATTATATTTGGAAGAAGGTATAGGAAAGGTGGATAGATTGGGAGGTGACGATCGATTTTCTTTAAGAGAGAACCATTACCTCTTTGTCCAATGGCAGCAATGTAAAGGGTGAACTGTGGTGTTCTTTTCATTGTAAAAACCATATTTTGTTCGTCCCCCTTTAATGTGTATGAAATAAAGTGCATTGAGCAAAAACAATTTGTAATAAATCAAATGATAGAATATTAGTAAAATGGTAGAGCACAAATAAAAGTAAAAACACTGACAAACACTTTGATATTTCGATGCTATTATAGCATCTGTGTTAGTGTTTTTACTTTTATTTGTGCTCTACCCTTTTCCTAATATTCTATTATTTTATTTACTACAAATGATATTTTCAATGTAAATTAAATACAAATGTGACATTACAAGATGCTCATTAACTATAATTTTTTTATATTTTATCACAAAAAATCCTGAGAAATATTTTTTCTCGCCTGAGTTTTGGGAACAGCCAATTTCCTAAATTTTTTATTGAAGTTCGGGATCCGCCACAGCCCTACTTGAATAGTCATATGATAGTTCGGCTGCATAGGATGTAGTCATCCTAAAACAGCTAGAACCTGCCTTCAGTGGGGACAGACCTACAGTTCCCTGAGCGGTAATATTCGGTGTAGGGCTGGGATGATGTGAATCACAGATTCAATCAACTGCTGATTATGGCACAATCTGGTGAGAATTTAGAATGAACTTTAGCTGCCTCCCATATAAATCTATCGTAACCACCCTTTCCCTGGACCTAGGCCTCATTCTATCAAAAGTCATTAGGAGGGAATGGGAAACACAACTTCCTAAAAGAGGAAACCAACAAACAGAAAAGGGAGGAAAAGGAAATAGGTAAAGACACTTAGATAGGAACATGCAAAAAGAACTAATAACATAAATAATGAAATGCTAGAAATGGACATATGAGATATATATATAGTAAAGAAGGGGTAGGCCATGTAATACGTGGCTGAATGTTGTAGATGAATCTGTGAAAAAGAAAAACATTAATAGCATACCGAATAAAGGAACATGTATGACTCTGTGTATGGATGTTGTTGAAGCGAAGGGAGTATGCAAGGATAGGGAAGTGTGGGGTAAGTTAGTGAGTATAGATTAAGTATGAAGTTGTTTTTGAGCTATATTCACAGTTTCTTGCCTACCTCGTAAGGGGATAGTGTGATTAGGTATGTATGTATTTGTATGTAATATATTATATTATAAGGAAAACCTCTTACGTTACCCTTCAAAAAGTGAAACAATGTTTTCCTTAAAGAAATCTATTGAACAAAGAAATTGCTAAAGTTAATGTTTTGTTAGATCAGATTACCAATGCAGTAAATGATGATGATTCTGTTTAATGGTTACCTTCTGTTCTCTCATGAAGAGTATCCTCCCTACAGTGTCCTCATCCTGGTCCTTGACGCGGACTGTGAATGGCAAGCGGTTCTCCTTGAACGCTCTGAAGCCAAGTTGCAGTTGATCTCCCGACTTCATCACAGGGATAAGGTTGCCTGCAAACTCTATGAATTGAGTCTTACCTTCCAGCACCTGCAGACAGACAGACAGACAGACACCGTCAAGGAAATAATCATTCATTGAACAAGTTGATCAGGTATCATATCTGATCGATACAGATCTTAAAGTTTGTATTCTCAAACTACAACATTTTTAATTAATTTTGAATTAAGAAAAACAAAAAAAAAACAGTCTTAGAACTAAAAATATCAAACACAATTCCTCGATACTTATTAATATAAAAAAATCAAGAGTAGATCTTAGTATCTCAGTTTTCGATACCTCGATTCTTAGATCTCAAATCCAAGTACAGTAGGGCCCCACTCATAAGGCGAGTGAGGTTTCAGAGCCCCGCTGTAAAGCAGAACATAGCCTTTTTTTTTTAACTTTCAAATGCCTATAAAATCCTAATAACATGTTTACACTTAATATATAAGATGCGGAATATATCATTCAGTCAAATGAAAATGATTGTAAACAATCAAATTAAATATATAAAATGATGATCATTCAATAATTAATACCAGTAGTTAAAATCATTCGATAATGCCCATTACTACTGTAAACAGACTAAATTAGGGACATAAAATGGCAGCCAAAGCCATTAACCGCAAGCATCCTGCCAAAAAAATTCAGAAGAGTGAAACAAGCGCTAAACATAGTGAACATGTATATAAATGAAAATCTTTGTATTGGTAGAACATTGTAAAGCGAGGCCCTATTGATTGTTAATGAAAATACTGACATTTTAAACTAAAATACAATAAAATTGATTAATTTTTCTTTGTGAAACTTGCTAGTTATTTTTCCATTTCTATCAAGTACTGGAAAGTTTTAAAATGTACCTAGCATGACCTTTGAGTTCTTGTGATTTATACAAATNTTTTTTTTTCTAGTTTCACTTTTAAAATACATATATATAAATAAATGACATATTTTTACTGGGAGGTGGGATGCAAGGAAAATAATTACATTTGTAGATTTGTGATATAGAAATCAAGAACCTAAAAATATATGCAAAAATGTAAGGATTGGAACTGTGACCTTTTTAATTAAAATTTAAAAAATAAAAACATAATGGGGAACAATAACATTCAGTGCTGTAGCTATATTTCTTAACAAAAATAATGTGACAGCTGCAGGTAGCTATTGGATGGTGATTAACGCCAGGATAAATAACAGATGTGTTTGTCGTTATTTAATAAGAAAAGTTGGTTACTATCTATGACAAGATGATTTTCAAAACTTCTTTAAAGTGGGAGAGCAAGAAACTATTTACAGCTTTCTTATACTGCCAAGGGAGGTATTACACTATCATATTTATTTTATAAACGTTATTTGATAAAAAAAATAAAATAATGTAACTTTGATGACCCATCAAAGATCTTTAACAAATAATATATTTTACAAATATTTTATAGATGATTTACCTCAGAAAACATGTTCTGGGGTTTTATCAAACAAAATGGTGAAATCAAGTTTAACCTATACATGCAAAGCAGTTAAAATTGTTATGGTCCAGTATGAAGATACAAACTCCACATTTAGGCTGTAGCACAAGTGCTTGTTTTTTTAAATTAACAAAGCAAGTTTGGTGACCCAATTTTTAAAGGTTTTGTGGTTCATTCGTAAATATTTTTGACATGATTGGCAGCCTACTTTTTTAAATCACTTATTATATTGGTCAAACTTTGAAGAAATTGTGATACACACATTTTATCGAAGATGGTGTTAACTCATGCTACCATATATTTTATAAAATAAATATTTTTCTTTTCTAAAAGCAATATGATAGTGGAATACCGCCATTAAGACTAATTTCCTTTCTGTTTGTTAAAAAAAAATTAACACACTACTTTTAGTTGGACTATCCTGCATTTAGTTTATAAATCTAAATTGTATTTAAACTAAGCCAAAACATTTGAAAAGTTGAGAATTCCTTCAATTGCACAACAAACTATTTGGATTTCATAGCTTTAAATCATTCGCTCTGTGAATCCTAAATAAAGATCTTCACTCTACAATTTGGAATGAGTCAAATAAGGTAACAATACTTTATTATTGTTTGTAGTTAGTTGATAATCTCACTTCCACATCCCGGCTTTTAGCCACCTCCGTGAAATGTTCCTGATGTTCCAGAGTTTTATCCTCCTTGTCATCGGTCATACAGAACACTCGTAGCCTGGCTTCCAGCAAATCAATCCTCTTGGCAAATACCACAAATCTGGAACATAACACACTCTTCCAGTCATGTTCATGTGTTTAACAAACATCACCTTAGATATATATGGAAACTCTATAACATAATCTTAATTTTAAAAACTCGTGTTTATAATTTTTTTTAGGAAATCAACTTAGAACTGTGAAATAATTAATATTACTGGGGACCCAAAATATTTAGTTAAATGTATGTGACCAAATATTTAAAATTCCAGCCATCTTTGTTTATGAACAAAGTACCTCTGTTTACCCTGGAAGTTAGCAAGCTTACCTTTACAGGTTCCACTATGGTGTAGCTTATAAAATATCATTCAAGGTAAGACTGCTACCTTGCTTGGTTCCACTATGGTGAAACTTATAAGATAAGGCCATAGTGTAATCAGTCAAGTTAAGACTGATACTTCTCAGGGTAAACGGAGTGTACTTGAAGTTTAAGATAATATCTAAATGAGGTTTTCCCACTATACCTAATTTTATAGCCGAGTTTTTAAAGCAAATTACATGGAATTGCTAGGTAAGGTTCATCTCAGAGTCTAAGCCACCACCAACAATTGGAGGGTCTTACTTGGCCATGAAGGGTGGGTGAGTTGCCTCTCGGTACAGCTCGGTGGCCATCTTGGTCGCCTCACCAATGTTGCGACAGTCCATGAGCCAGAACCTCGCAGAGACTGTGGTCGTGAAGGTGACGCAGTCCTTGACAAACGTCAGGGGAGTTGACCCCGTCACATCTTCCCACTGAGCTCTGGTGGTGCCCCCTGGGCAGGATTAAAAAAAACACAGATTCAGAAACATGGATATGGTTTATTTAATCCAAGTACTTAAACAGGATTGATAACTAGAACTGCGCTAATTGTGAAGTGTGAATCACTTACTCCTACACCAAGTGAAGACTGCGATATTTGAACCAAGGCATCACAAAGAGGGCTGTAAATTTGTCAAAAGAACATAACAGTCAAATAATCACACCAAAAAGAAAGTCCACAGCTTAATTAAGTGACATAATTTTGTTTAAAAAAATTATACGTCTTACTCCAAAAAACAAACTCTTCTATATCATTTTAAAATTATTTGAAAGATTATGAAACATAGTTTATTATGTTAATGCTTTGAACTCACATCGGTAGTCGCATGTTTTTATGTGTCACTCTGATGTTAAAACAGAATGCCGGTGATGAGTAGAATGGGGTTTAAATCCCAGTCAAGTGGACTAAGTGTTTTACCCTAAATTGTTTTATATTCTCCTTCCACAAAAATGTTGGTACACTTCCTCTGAAACTATACCTTTTTCATCCCTATCCTATAAGCATACTTAATGTATGTGTGTGACCCGAATGGGTGCTAAGACGCGGCGATAAAAATATTTAAAACAGTATTGTATTAGTAATTATTGAATAAAAATAAATTTCATTATAATTCCTAAAACATTATTCATATTAAATTAATTAAAATCTGGGTCTGTAGCCAGGAACTCTGACCACCAGACCACAGAGGTTGTAAATAGCTAAATACATCTATTAATAAGTTCAAGTCCACTGGAACACAATAACTCTTCCTGTTAGAATGGAGACTTTGTGTGGAACAATGGTGATTTAAGGGTGTGCGAATCTTCAAAACTTTGACTTGGCTTCAAACCAAGTATAAGCTTCAACTTAGCTTTGAAACAAATGTTGGCTTTGACTTTGATTTTTTTTAAATTCCTTCTTCAGCAATTACTAGACTTCACCAATAAAAATATTGATAGCTAAAATACTAAATTTATGGTCAATTAATCCCATTCTGAGCTTTTGTACAAATCAATATTCATATAAAAAAAAGTGAAGTAATTGAATTGTAAGTTGTAATAACTTAATTTGTCATAGTAAAATAAAATATTACAAACAATTGTGTAATACAAAAATTCCAAAAAATGTTAGTGCATAAAGTTATATATAAATAGCCACAATATAATTTTTTTCATCATAAAACAACCAACAAGTAATATTCGGACTTCAATTCGGCTTCGAGAATATTTCATATATTTGATTTGAGTTTGCTTCAAATTAAAAAAGTGGATTTCGCACACCCCTGTGATGTAAAAAGCACAGTTGTGGACCTGTAATACTGCAGAGCAGTCGCAGAGTAGGAGCATCTCCAGAATACTGGTTGATCATCCCCTTGTTGGCTGCTTGGGGCAGTGGGATGGTCAGAGTGATCGGTTTGTGGAACTTGCGTCTCCGTGGCTCCACTGTCACGATGGGAGACACTGCCACACGGTTACCCAACAGCTTGGCAGCTAATTCAGCGTGTATGGGCAGGGCCTGCAACACAACACAACAAAATATCAATATTAGGAGATACACTATTATCTTTAGCAATAGAAGCATTCTGGTAGGAGGAAACTATTATAAAATACAAACATGTTTCATTACGGTCAACAATGATAACATTTAACTATGTTATTATTTTTGTTTATTTTATATTGATTAATAATATTATAGAAAGGAAATCCGATTCCTCGACACCTATCAATTCTTAAGGGTATCGAGAGGATCGAGAATAGATAAAATACCTCTATTCTTGATGCCTCGATTCCTAAAGATACGTGCAAATGACCATGAATGCTTTATTAAGAGATTAATAAATATCGGATATTAAGGCTATTTGTTTGTAACACATTTTTTCATTAATTATTTTATATATTTGTATAGTAAAACTTATAAAAGCATTGATTGAATTTGAAAACCTAAAAATTGATGTTTTACTTCAATGTAAACATATTTACCATGGTAGTATAATGTATTCAAGAAAAAAGACCAATAAACCTCCGTATTAACAGATACAAACCCTGTGTTAAGAAATATATTACGATTGCTTTGCAAATTTACTTTCATAAATTAAATAGTAATAATAATATATGTAAAGTTTATTTCAAAATTTTAAAATCAAAATTAAAATCATGACTGTTATTTGTAAAGGCAAAAATGTTTTAAGAGCCTAATTAGTATTTAATAGACGTTTACCGAAATTTCCAGAATAAAATCAAATTGGTGAAAAAGTTTACTTATCATTGCAGCCATATTGGTTTCTATTAACATAAGCCAATTTGGCTGTTCCCACTTCATTTCAGGTCTATTCCAGTAAGAATCGAGTATCAAAAAATCGAGGTAAAAATTTAAAAATCGAAATCAAGAATCGGAATTGAAAAACTAGTATTGTCCTATCTCTAGATAATATCTATCAAAAGTGACAGTTTGATCACATGACTTGACATATGAATATGTGAAGGTAGCTCTAGTAACTGTTGCAGCTGACAGATAAGCAAAGTGAAGTGTATTAAGGACACTAAAGGGTCAGCCTTATCGTTATTATTCCCATCAGTTCCAACTCCCACATGCAAAGTGCAGTTAGTGCAACAACATGAATTGTAAGAAAAATGACCCACTTAGATTTCTGCACGGTCTAAGACGTCAATGTAGCAATAAACTAACTATACTACCGATGATGGGAAGATCAGTGTTCTAATCCCAGTTGGGTGTACTGGGGTGGTGGTTTTTACAAAATGGTTTTACACTCACTCTCCACACAAATGTGGGTACACATCCTATAAATTCAACCTTACTCATCCTTGACTCACTAGTATAATTAGCAGGCTATATAGGTATATGACCCAAAATAGTAGTGAGACACGGTGCAAAAAATAAGATAGTAAAACGGATGTGCAGTGCTGCACTAGGACACAAGACTGAAAAAAATACTGACGAGTGCGCGCACACTGTAATTATTACTGTCAGTCTCTTCCACCACTTGAGAAACTGATGGACTAATACTGGTGGAAACTTCCCCCACCTGGATTCCAACCCTGATCTTCTTGGTGAGAGCCGACGGAGGAAACACCGCCTGAACTTGTGGCACCACGCTAGAGGACACCATCCCTCCCTCTGGACCGATGGCGTGCACCTCTTGTCTGGTGCGCGAGATCACCGCAAAGTAGTGAGGGAAGTCTGTAGTCAATACTCTGGTGATACGACTGGTGTGCAGGTCTTCCAGCTGACTCATCTCTGGAACAAGGGATATTATCGGGGTCATACAAGTGGTGTGCAAGTCTTCCAACTGACTCATCTCTGGAACAAGGGATATTATCAGGGTCATACAAGTGGTGATGCAAGTCTTCCAACTGACTCATCTCTGGAACAAGGGATATTATCACGGTCATACAAGTGGTGTGCAAGTCTTCCAACTGAATCATCTCTGGAACAAGGGATATTATCAGGGTCATACAAGTGGTGTGCAAGTCTTCCAAGTGACTCATCTATGGAACAAGGGATATTATCAGGGTCATACAAGTGGTGTGCAAGTCTTCCAACTGATTCATCTCTGGAACAAGGGATATTATCAGGGTCATACAAGTGGTGTGCAAGTCTTCCAACTGACTCATCTCTGGAACAAGGGATATTATGAATGGTATGCAGAACAAGGGATATAATCAGGATCACATGATTGGAGAAGAAAGATACACTTTAATTTACTAAAAATAATTAGCAACTTCATAGCTTTTGATCTTAATTTATCAACAACTTTAAAATTTTAAAATGCTCAGACATATAAAAGAAGTTTAGCAGAGTATTTATATTTACGATACGCTGAATACAATAACTATACTAATAACAATTATATGACTATAATTTTGAGTTAGTGAAATTTTTCCATTTTATGTAAAACCTATTTGCTCTCCTTAATCTGGTTGGTTGAAATGTAGTATGAACTTGTTAGTGAGAGTAACAAGTGCTAAGTTCGCAATAACTTTTAAGGATCCTTTCTCTTACCATCTCCTTCAAAACTGTCGTTGAGTACATCCTGTACAGCCTCCTCGCTGGCGTCCAAAGTGTGCTCTCTCCAGCTGTCACCGTTGTCTGACCTCAATACCACAATCTCACGCTCCTTACCGCGAAGAGACGCAAAGTGCGGCACTTCAATGATCACTGGTCTACAATGGGACACGATATGCATTACGTTACGTTTCTCTTACAAGTTCATATGAATAGAATTCTGGTAACATTAAGTACATTACAAACTTGCTTATCCACATTTGACGAGGCCGGGTCTAATCCAGAAAATACAAATTCTGGATAATTTGTAATTTTGGGATTTTTTTACTCTTACACAATATGCCATGATGGAAATAACACATTTGTTTATGGTATGAGTAATAAGCTGCGATTTTCTTTACAAAGAAATAAAGAATAAGGCCTTCAACTTGTTAAAACATATTTTTTGTATAAGATTTGATACTCACTTGCAGACCAATCAATCTCAACAAGGCTGAAATCGGAGCTTTTTAATTAATATTACTAAAGTTTTATTTTATTTCTAAGGATTGTTCCAAATAATCCGGAGTTTACGGATAAATGTGTTTATAGTGTAATTGCAATGCTGCAACATATTCTTCAATAATGTTAAATATTATATCTATGTTATTAGTAAACTTGAAAAATTACACCTGGACACAGGAAATGAACCCAGGACCCGTGTCAAGGTTTCGTTTTTCAAATTTACAAATATTATACTTGATACGGACATATTCATAACCTTTAGATCTTTTCAATCTTCTGAGATTTACTAATGAAGTACAACCAATTGTACAAGCATTTGATTTCTTCCATTAAAACTATGATATGACCCGCTTTGGTGGCCATATAGTCTAAGACGGTCACTCTCGCAGTAAACTAGACTGCCGGTGATGGAGAAATAGAGGTTCAAATCTCAGTCGGGTGAACTAAGGTTTTTTTTTTCCAAAAATGGTTTTCCACTCTCCCTCCACACAAATGTGGGTACACTTCCTCATACCTAAAACCATTAGCGTAATTGGTATATAAGCTTATAACCCAAACAAGTAGCAAGACACAGTACTAAAACAAACTATGATATTTAATAGCAAAATAATACTTTTGATTTATATTACTTAACGTTTGATGTAGAGAGTAACCAGGTTATTCATAATATTGTCACTGAAACACTAGTTATCCAAATCAACAAAAAGTATCACAAAAACACAAACCAGTTAAAAAAAAAAAAGCTTGAGCAAATTGCTATTTGTTAAATCTGAAATTAGTAAATTTTTGGAAATAAAAAAAAAAATGCTGACTGACATACTTTTGTTTATTACCAAACATTCTTTCCCCCAGTTGAAGATATTACAAAACCTACCCTAGGAACTTTGCTCCTATTGGCCCCAGCTCCAATATCCGGCTCGCCAGAGCCTCGCCCTCCATGAGTGGAGGAGGGTTGGTGAGCTTCTCTCGACGCAAGTAGCGGCAAGTGACCCTCATGGGCATGGCCGCCTTGCGAGGAGGGACAATCACTCTGACTCCGCTGTGACGACAGCCGCGCATCGCTCCGCCACGAGCGTCCACCAAGAAACTCACCAGGAAGCTGAACACAGACACACATGATAACACAACACTCTCTGGTACACTGTTCTTAACAGGTTGTGAGGGGATAATAAAGTTGCCTGGAGAGAGGATACTAAACCAAAAAGTGGAGAAACTACCCACATTGAGATTATATCTATAATTCTGAGTATGTCAAGCACGCTAACCATGGACCCAACGTTACGAGTTAGAAAGACCTACTCAATAATATTCAAGTTTGCTTCCATTAAAGGATTGCAATTTAGATCATATTAAGCTCTAATGAGGTTATTTAAAGTCCTAGTAGTATGAGTACCTACTATATTACAAAAAATGTAATATTTAAACATTTATTCATCAAATACATTAAAACTATATAAAGTTTAATTGTGATATTCTGCAATTCACAGGAGCCCAGGCCTAGATAGCTGGATCATCTGCATTCCAAGTCGAAGGATCTTGGGCTTAATTATTATGTCTGGTGTAAATTTTCAACTAAATTAAAATCTATCAATTAAATCTGACAGTAGATATAGAAATTATAAAAATAAAATGTGATCTTTCTCTGTGTTTATTGCAGTCAAAATACAGGACCTAGAGAACGTATTACTAGATACCTTCACTCGATAGTTGGAAAGATTAACGCATGTATTTACCTCAAGTATTCTCTTTTACAATGATTGTGAGTAGTGCTAAAAACTTCTCTTTTTATTTTATTTTATTTTAGGAATTTAACATGCACTTTCTGAACCAGCTGATTATATCAGTACACGACTCATAAACCAGTTAACTTAAATCTAGAACAGACACAACATCCAGCTCCTGGCCGTTAATTCATTACTAAGAAAGGGTAAAACCATATTTCACCAATTTTAAATTTTATGGCCATTCCAGGTATTGAATTCAGGGCCCTTAGCTCAGTAGAAAGACACGTTACTAGCTGAGCTAAGGTGTCAGACTGCTAAAAACTAAAAAAATAGTGTTATTTCTCAACAAAAAGAAAGTTGTCCATAAAAGTGAAGTGATTCCAAAATTATCAAGAAAATATTATTATGTTTTGTAATTGAACACTGTTTGCAGCTCGAGCTTTAAGTGGTTTTTGACAAATTGAGTGACTGATACTTCACACAATGAGCAATTATTTAATGTAGTAACTTTACAAACACAAGTACAAATTCCAAAAAGTTGATACTGTATTTCTTCGATTCTAAGATGCACCTTTTTCCCCATTTAAACATTTCTAAAAACCGGGTGCGTGCTAGTATCACAGTTCTTTTTCGACCAATGCTCTCAATGGCTCAGATATATTATGGGATAGTAAATATTAAAAAGGCTCAAAATAATCCAACTGTAAATGTGAAGTAAACTTTTATTTTTGTTTAGATGCAGATATTGATGGTTCAGAAGGGTCAAAATCATCTGAATTCAGAAGGAAGTGATGTTGATAATTCCTAATAAATAAAAGAGGCTACTAATGTTAGTAAATTGAATTTTGCAGTAAAAATATTGCTTAGGTATAATATATTTTAATGTTATTTTTATTCATTTTCTCAAAATCAAAGCTTTTTTTTTGTTGGTGGTACTGAAAAATTAAGGTGTGTCTTACAATTGATGGCGTCTTATAATCAAAGAAATACAATAAATAGTAGGCATTCTCATTTTGATCAAACTTAAGGTCTCACATTCACTTATTTTCAATAATATAATAACCTTTATCTACTCCAACAGTCCTCAGTTATTACAAATTACTAATTATAAATATATGTACTTTTGAAAACTTACTTATGTGATAGCAATGAGAACTAATTAATTTTATAATACTCATTACAACCATACTACCATAAAAATACTATTAAGTATAACAATCATACTTTTTATCTTTTAAAAAAAATACTTTCTAAAAATAATACTAGTTCTAATTTGGTTTGTACTACTGGTGAAATATATCAACAATATTTTCAATTTATTTAAGACTAGAAACAATTTACTATTCTAATAAAGACTGCAATTAGCAACTAAACCTATAAAACTACTCTGACTTTCCTTAGCAGAAAGATGTGCCAGTACTACACAAAAAATAATTTAACAATTTAATTTGCTATTTACAGAAGCATAATACAAGAACATAACCAGTTTGTAAGAGATGATTAGTTCAGTTGCAATAATGTTTAGAAATAACCCCTTTTAATCAAGTATTTACAAAAAAATTGACATAAAATATGGTTTTTCTATTACTATTAAATAACAGTAAACACAAAGTAATAAATATATAAAAATTTAAAAGTAGATGTTACTACTAAGTCATGCTTTATGAAACATCACATTTAAAAAAAATTACAAGCGATTAATTACTAAATGAATTGGAAATAAATGCTAGAAAACAAATGATCATATCAGAAGAGAAAGTAATAATTTGTTAATTACAAAAGCAATAAACCGATAAGCCACTTTATTAACATATCATGACACAGAGGGAAGTAAAGACAGGAGTGGACTGGGCCGCCGGGTCACCGGGAAATATCCCAAAGGGATGGTTTGATTTGGGCTGCCATAACTAGGTACTTTAAGCTAAAATAAATATGTTCATTCAATTTTAGATTATTTTTTTAGAATTTAGAAGCATTTAAAGGCATTTTTGCTCGTAACAGTAAAAATAGAGAGTGAACATCAATAATGTATTCTGAAAATTGAAATCCCCACTAATAAGCATAAATAATAGCTCTGGCTATTAATTATCAATAATGTAGCTTAAATGGCCTGGGGATTAGATTTACTACTAATAATAGTAATAATATAAACATTTCACAACAACGCTTCACCTTACACTGAAACATAGCTTCTGTGGTAGATATTAATAATATATGCTACAGACCATCATATTTGCATTCCCAGGCTGCTTGGAATCTTCCAGTCCCACCCCTGACTAAAGGAATGAAGCTAAACTAAAATCTAGAATGCCCAATCAACGAAAACTCAAGAGTATGTAATGAATGTATTGGTCAAGTTTCATATAACTATCAACAGTAGGAACATATTCCTATCCGTTTGTTCATGAATATATTTATATGGCAAAATTATTCTACAAAAAATAATTTTGAACATGATTAAAACCACCATCAATCAATCAATTAATCTATGATAGTAAGTTATAGCCAGGTTATATGACATAACTTTGTGTAGAATAGCTTACTTATTTACTTTGAAACAACATTTGTTTGACTAAAGTGTTGCATTCATCAATATTAATAATTAAAAAAGATTCTATTTTGTAGCACTTATTTTCCAATTCCATATACAAAAATAAATAATAGCCTATGACTGTTAGCAATGAAAATAGAAGCTATAAAAATGTAATTTACAAAGTAAAAAATCTAAAAGTAATAACAGTGAGGGTTTAGAAATGATCAGTAACTGGGAGTATTTTTATATATTTTAAATTTGGTTTACTGGTCGTTGCAACACACTAAGATGATTTTTTTAAATATTCTTTTTGCCAATAGTAGTAAAAACCAAAGATGCAGATTCCCCCTCCCCTACAGCCCATAGAAAAACTACCACTGTGATAGTAAATGCTAAATAACATTTCAAATGAGACAGTAAAAACAAGCTGCAGGCAGTTTTGTTAATTACATTGATCACAAAGCATATCAAGAGTATTCATTTATAAAGATGATTAGTAAAAAAAGTAGTTTTTGACTTGTAAAAAATCATTTCGTGTAAAAAATCTATTTTATTTGGTAAATAATTACTTGTTCAGTAATCGTAAAGGATCTTTTTAATCAATAATGAAAATAGTAATAAAATTCATAGATTTTAAAAAGACCTATGATTCAGTTAAACGAAATAAATTACATGAAATTTTAGTTCAGTTTAGGATATATAAAAAGCTTATCAAGCTAAGTGAGGTATATGTTTGAAGAATACACATGACAGGGCACGGGTTGGATGTCACTTTTCATATACCTATGAAATACATAATGGGTTGAAACAAGGAGATGCACTTTCCACATTATTTTTTAATCCAACCCTAGAGTATGCTATTATGGTAATGCAAGAGAGTAGGGAGTGGTTGACAGTTAAAGGCAGGGCCGTATTTTAGGTAAGTGCAATATGACCAGCTGCACAGGACAGCAAAGTTTGGGGGTGCGGCAAAATAATATTGAAATGAGAAAACTATAGCAAACTTGAATGTAACTACAAAACAAATTTGTAGCATTTAGCGTGATATAAATATATAAAAGAGTTAACTGTTAGCCATCCTTCTTCATTCGTTAGAATAGAATTTAGAACTATTCTTTCACATTTACAAGAGAGGACAGCACCTGAAAATCTACTCATGCGCTGCATATGTTTAATTCTCGTGCTTCCCCTGTATGGTTTTCTAATTAAATACAATATCTGAAATGGTTTGGCTCGCACTTATAAAGAGAATTTAACACAATTAAAAACACTTTGTAGTTATTAATAACTTTATGAGCAGAGTTATTTGTCCTCTTATTAGACTGTACTGTACCATAGCTAGAGTTCATTTATTTCAAAGAAATAGATCCGGCCGGAGGACCAAAAATATGTGCGGTGTTAACAGGTGAGATTTTTCACACAAGCTTTAAATTATCAAACACAGAGAAAATCAATTAATTAACTATGAGCCTACCTTTGCGAATTATTAATTATTTTACACGAAAGAGTTTCATGGCTGTGTACCCCGAGAGCTAAAAGACGCTCTGACCACAGTTTTACCTGTCATTCTCAGAGATAATTGTGGGATGAGCGAGCCTAGAGCCATTAGGGTAGAAGGGTGGGAATGATAGCAAGACACCAGTGCGGTGCTGACACCTAGTGATGATGAATATAACTAATTAAAATAAAGAATAGAGCACAGCTGGCTCAGTAGATACATTCATACTAAACAATAATATTAGAATGGACTTGAAAGAGGTAAGGTTTAATGAGATGGACTGGATAGATCTAGCTCAATATAAAGATAGGGTGTAATGAGGTGAACTGGATGGAACTAGCTCAATATAGAGATAGCGTGTAATGAGAGGGACTGTATGGAACTAGCTCAACATAGGTATAGGGTGTAATGAGGTGGACTGGATGGAACTAGTTCAATATAGAAATAGGGTGTAATGAGAGGGACTGTATGGAACTAGCTCAACATAGGTATAGGGTGTAATGAGGTGGACTGGATGGAACTAGCTCAATATAGAGATAGGGTGTAATGAGGTGGACTGGATGGAACTAGCTCAATATAGAGATAGGGTGTAATGAGGGGGACTGTATGGAACTAGCTCAATATAGAGATAGCGTGTAATGAGGGGGACTGTATGGAACTAGCTCAACATAGGTATAGGGTGTAATGAGGTGGACTGGATGGAACTAGTTCAATATAGAAATAGGGTGTAATGAGGGGGACTAGATAGAACTAGCTCAACATAGGTATAGGGTGTAATGAGGTGGACTGGATGGAACTAGCTCAATATTGAGATAGGGTGTAATGAAGGGGACTGGATGGAACTAGCTCAATATAGAGATAGGGTGTAATGAAGGGGACTGGATGGAACTAGCTCAATATAGAGATAGGGTGTAATGAGGGGGACTGTATGGAAATAACTCAATATTGAGATAGGTGGCGTACTTTCATAAGTGAGGCAATAATCTTTCTATTTCCTAATGCCATACACATGGTGGCTACAAAACTTGAATCCTTGAATATCCTTAAGGATTCGAGGATTCAAAGGTTTCAAGTTCTCATCCCTACAAAAAATCCTAAGCTACCAGACATCAACACTAGTTTGAGTTCTAGTTCATGTTCTAGTATTTAATTAGGTAATTTGTGTCCCTGTGTAAATGTGTTATAAAACAGACCCTGTACAACCACCTCATGTTAGAGTAACATATACAAGCAATGTATTTAGCTAACATCGAGAAACAAAATCTCGCACTTTTGTTCAAAGTTTTAGGTGCAAAATCAGTCAAGTATTTTATTTTCCTGAATTTTCCTTAATTTTTATTTAATTCCCTGACTTTTCCCTGTTTTCCTTGACAGCAAAGAGTTCCCTGACATCAAAGAATTCCCCGACTTCTACCTGTTTTGTCTATCTGTAACCACCATGCATAGAGTAAGTAAGTATAGAAAATAGTGATAATGTAAATAGACAAACAAGTATGGTATATAAGAATCAAATAGCCAAAGCTATTATGTATGCTTTTAGTGAGGATTTACTACATCTAGATATCATATTCTGAAAATTGGAAAATGAAACCCAATTCCCGTGTCCAGGTATCATTTTTAAATTCTCAGAAGTATGTTATAGTAAATGTAGTAGCATTGATGAATTCATTGTTTTGATGGTAAACTCACCCTTAGAGCGAGACACAACTTTAACTAACAAACGTTTTACTAAAAAAACATATTTTAGTGCAAAGGTTCTTACATTATTTTTATTCATGACTCTTTTCTATTAGACCAAATTATTAGCAATCCTGGGCAGTAATGTAAGTTAAGTTGAGTTTTCTATACACAACAGTTGAATAGTTTTGAATCAAACGAGAAATACAGATAATGAGCTTTTATTCCCGCCCTCTACCCCCCACACAGCCACAAAATGCAAACATGCAGTTATACTTAATTTTATTAGTTACATTTTCTATATTTACACACTTTAAATGTGCCGATAACAAATGGAAACAATTAGTTTTATCTTAGTTTAGCTATCCATACAAATGATTATTAGAATTGTGTTCGTCTAATCATGCTGGATGACATTTATTTCTCCAATAAACTAAACAAATAGAGAATGTATTATAATTTCAATTGTTCTTTAGTAAAATATATTTAATTTACACACTTGTGTCAAAGTTTGCTGTGACCCTCAGTTTAAAAACCTGTGTTTTAATGCATCTGTTAGTTATAAAAAAAATGGAGAGATCTTTATTCAATATAAGCTAATATCTCAAGAAAGAGAGATCTTGAAAATTGTGTGGAAGTCACACAGTAATTTTAAATTACAATAAAGATTAAATGTCCAAGCTGCAAGTTGTTTTTAATCTTTTATCTCAATAAATGAAGCTTCCGCCTACAACTTTTGAATGATTATAATTTCACGAGGAAAGAGTAGGTACCTAATTTAATCTATGTTTACTTTTCCAAACTATTGAACAATTGAATCATTTAGTTATACCTGAGAATGGTTTAATAATATAAAGTGATGAAATGAAAACCTTCCCTCAAGATGGCTCCCCTCCAACTCTAATGCAAAGAATGATTCAGGACTATTCATCTTATTTACAAGGTAGAATGGAAGGGGGTGCAATTTAAAAAAAAACTGCAAAATAAATAAGTGTAGTTTAATTTTCAACAAATAGTAAATATCAGCAGTTTAAGAATATCTGTTATGTACATCGCAAAATTTAACAAGAACTTTTTCCTTAAGTTTATCATAAAAGTCCCCTATGCTCATGACATGACCTTGTGTAGAACATTAAACTTTTAAGTTTTTACTGGGGTAGTATTTTAATTTGGTAGATTTTAAAAACTTAAAAACTGCAAAAAATAGAGACCTTAACTTGCACATCCCTCCATCCCACCTTAATGTGATTTTTTTAACATTTAGAATAAAAATACAATTTGAAGCGTAACATAAAAACACACTTTTACCTTGTTATTTAAACAGATAAATTATTTAAAAGCATTTAATTCACACAACATAACAAACTTTAAAAAATTAAAGGAAATAATTATTGTTAGTCACAAACATAAAAATGATCAATCCAAAGTTGTGACCCAACAAAAGAACTCTACTACTTTAGCTTGTAAGTTGTGGAAAGCACCAAAACGTCCGGTAGAGGAATTCTAGAAGGAGACAGGCAACTAAATACACCAACACAACAAACAGATTCAGATAATGTAATATCACAACTTACTTTTTCCAGTGCGGGATGCTGTGTACCACCGCAAATGTTTACATAAAAAAAATTGGAAAGAAGGAACAAAATGCGGTTAGTTCAAAAAAATAACATTTTTGTGTAAGTCATAATTATTAAAAACCTCACCATTATTAATTAAAGCATTGGAAAGAAGGAACAAAATGCGGTTAGTTCAAAAAAATAACATTATTGTGTAAGTCATAATTATTAAAAACCTCACCATTATTAATTAAAGCATAAACATGATTACTTGGATGATTAGTTGCATGTTATTACTTTTTTAGTGTGTAATGGAGGAATAAAAAGAAATAAATGGTGTAAAAAAGAGAGTGAAAAGTAACAAGACTTTTTTTATATGCCAAAATTTTTAGGAAAATATGGATATTTGTTAGCACCAGGTTTCACAACTTGTTCAGGTCGTATGCATTTGTAGTAATTATGCTAGCTGGTTAAGCATGAAGAATTTTTCATTTACAGGAAGTGTAGTCCCATCTGCATAGAAAGAGAATGTAAAACAATTTAGGAAAACCCCCCTCAGTACACCCACATATATTTGAACCCTAACCTCACTACCATCTGCAGTCCAGTCTATTGCGAGTGTGATGGCTAGGGGGTGGTATAGATAAGGGCTGTAAGGACTTTTATCAATAGTTATTATAATATTATGGATCTATATTTTTGGCCCTTACAATTTTATCTGTCTTATTTGCTTTAGTCATTATAGACATATTTTTAATATTTTGATCATTATTGAAGTTTATTGACACAGCTATGTTGGTGAGATGTATCTCTCAGTTTAATGGACCAAATCATACCATATTTTGCATGTTGAAGGTCATTAAAATATAACATACAAATTATATATGTATGGTATTTTAAAATTTGATAAAAATAATACTTTCTGCTCTATTAGTTTTTATAACTTTTATGGAACTTTTTAGTTGTGATTCAATGCACATATGGTTATGTGTGTTTAGGCAAGTTTTCATGATTGACTTGGTTACGTCCTGGTATCGAGTGTTATCGGACAAGTGGTTCTGACCAAGTTGAAGTGCGAAAAAGATTTTGAGATGCTTTTCTTAAACAAAAATGGTGGTTGGGGAGAGTGGTTATAACAGTTGGGGGGTGAATTTATGTAATCCTATGACATAGTATACTGCAAATCAATGGAAAATAAGCTATTTAATTTTATTTTTCGTTAGAATGGTGCTTCTTTTGACTAGTCTTAATACTTACACAGCATATAAAGCAACATATCTGCCCAAAAATAACCTTAAGAAAACATGAAGTATGTATGTAGTATTAAATAGGCCTAGATCATATAGTACTCTCTTTGTTTTATCCATAGCTAAGCGGTTTTTAAGTGCCCACTTACTTTAATGTATTTCTAGCTAGTAATTGGTGTCCATTTTAATTTACAAAAACTTAAAATCCATTGACTACGAAGTTATACTCATTTAAATCTAACATAAGAAGTGATGCTGTTTTGAATTTGGCGCACAAATTCTCGGTTATTTGGTTGTAACCATATCGTCTAGTCTGGTCAAGGAAAGCCTTACCAAACTGAGCTCTGGTATCATCTCGGTCATAAACATGTTGTTAACATCAATACCAGGTCACCTGTGAAAACACTGGTCGTAAACATTGATACCATGTCAACCGCGAAAACACGCATTTTATCATCCATTGAAAAATTAAGTCAAACATTCTAATACATCTGGCAGCCCTGTGTGAAGCCATTATTTAGGAGGTACAAATACCTTAATAGTTAGCGTGGTGGTTTGGCTTGACATAAATGTTACTGTTCAGTCTCTTTAATGCCATAATTTATGTAAATGAGTCACTAAAATTTAAGAATATATAATTTTAATTAGTGATATAGTCTATAATCAACAAAGTAGAACTAGGAAGACATTAGTATGTATGTGTTTAATATATGATTACATAAATAAAATATAATATTCAATGACACAAAACCACACTTTTCTTTAAATAGAAACAAATACTTGCACACTTATTCATAAATAAAATACATGCTCAGGATACAAAAGTATAATTACATTATATACTTTAGATACAATTGCACTCCAAATAAATCATATTTATCTTATGAGAATATTATATTTTATTCCAGACATAAAACACTCATTGGCAGTCCACCACCACAGGATAATATTAAAAAACATCTCAACAATGTGATGGAAAATCTAGTTATTTTACTGAATAAACCTCAACACTCTGACTATTAAGAGTAAATTTGATGAAGATTTCCTTTATTATAAAATTATCTAGCCATTGGGCCACCTCATTTTTAAACAACACTCTGACTATGTTAATCAAGCAGGTCCTGCAAGTGTTATATGATTAGCATTTTCATACAAGTTCAATATCCATTAACTGAGCTCAATTAGTGTTTTAATAATTAAGTGTGCTTGGAAAAAATATTAGAGACCAAGAGAAACTGACTAAGTTATGTGAGCATTGTACATTTAGTATTCTAATACAATATCACACTAAAAAAACTATAAAACCAAGACAATAGTTTAGAAAAAAAATTGGCATTATTATACATTTTTAATAGTCTATATACATTTATATTATTCATGGCATACGCTCCAAAGAGAAACCTAACAACACTATTTGAATATATATATATAATTATAATAATAATTACACTTTTAACATAAAGTTTCACATATTAAGAGTGTGCATCACATGGCCATCAACTCTGTGATTGAGTCAGCTAGAAATCATACATTTACTCGAACACTATTGTACCCGGATCATTTCTGACTAAACATTAATGGAGATAAAGAGTTTATATAAGTTCCTAATACAGAACATTGTTGAAATATTAAATTATATTTGGATTAAAACTGCATTGAAAAGGCTGTTTTTGCCATTTTAGAATGACTTAACAGCCAAGCACTGTGTACAAATCTTAATTCTGTCTTTATAGAGAGATACTGTAGTTATTAACAAGAAACTTTGTCGCTTTGTCCCCCGTCGTCACCGCAGAAAATGTCGAGAAATCATTCCAATATGAATGCACTGCACAAATTTCTAGCATATTGTAGGTGTTTTCTTTTCCCTTTTGCTCCCATACCTCATGTGAGCCGAGAGATGAGTTGGGCCTGCTACGATGCATGCTCTTAAGTTCTTAGTTACATTGATAAAAATTGCATTAGTGGAGCATTAATGTATTCAGAAGCCACCATAGTGGATTCAAACACTACCTAATTCATGTTTTTAGCACTGTGCTATTCACAATATATGTGTGTGCATGTGATTAATATGTTACCAGTTTGGAGGACCCTGGCTTTGAACCAGAGGTCTGAATTCGAGTCTTAATCCCAGCTGAGTGCACTGGTGAGCGCTGGTGCATTCCTTCTTGATCAACCTTCTCCACCCTATACCATCAGATAAATCCTGTGCTATGTTGAATATAGGTAAACTATCATACAAGATTGCTGTATAAATAAAATACAATACTAAAAATTATGCAGCCATCTTTTCATATAGTGTGAAATGAATACTGGATATTAAAAAGTTAAATTACTTACCATAAGCATATGTTGATTAAACAAATGTGATATATTTATTACATTATACGTCACCAACATTTAATAGTAATTGTTACATATTTACTTAAGAAAAACTTACACTAAGGTTTATAAAAGTCAAAATTATGATGGTATAGTGAGAAATGAATATGGTGTTTGGTAATTTCTGTACAATATTAAATAAAAGAAAAATGCTGATAGTAAAATGATGGGGCTAGTTTGGTGAACTAATTAACTACACAATAATGATTGGTATGATGAAATATGTAGGTATGCTCCGTTTATCCTGAAAGAGGACAGACTTACCTTGATGGATCACACTATGGACCTATTTTAAGACCATTGTGTAATCTGTCATGGTAACTGCTTACCTTGATGGATCACACTACGAACATATCTTCTGACAAAGTATAATCCAACACAGTAAGACATCTTACCTTAATGGATCACACATTTCCGGATAAACACAGTGTGCATGTGCTAATAGGGAGGATTTAAAATAGCCTTTAATTAATTTTCAAATCACATCAACGCAAAAGTAGATGTGATTTACTTCCTATCTTTGATTATAACAAAACTTCCTGGGCTATTGTTAGGATGATACAGTGAGACCCTCATGCGATGACTGTTCCAAAAACATTAGCCTTCTTTTGATGCGAGGGGATACGTTTTTAATGTTTTGTCCCTCAGCTTTTCTGAATGTAAGGTTTGTTCTAACAACTACAAGTGCACCAGTGGCCAAGGAGTTAGCGGTGTCAGTCTCGTCTTGGGAAGTTAAAGTTTGAACATGTGTACTAAAGGTTTTTTTTCAACAATTAGAATACCATTCTCTCTCTTTTTTTCAAATTCAGCTATACTTTCTTTAAAATGTACCTTTCTTCACCCTCATTCCATTTTGATAAACAATCTTTGCAAGATTTAAAATATATATAATCTTTTAGATAAAATATCTGTGTATTTCTCTTCATTTGTTTGTATGGTAAATATTTCTTTGATTACATAGCCAAGTGGTCGTAATAACTATTACAAGCTCATGGAACATTAGTATCAATTAAAGAGATACTTAAAATGGAATAAGGGTAAAGAAAGGTGTGATTTAGGATATAGACTGGAAAGCTCGGCCAGATGGTAAGGAGCAAATCCAGGATGTTTAAATGTAATGAGGGTTGGGTGTGATACCTGCAGGTGTTGTGATAACAAGAACTCAGTACCTTTCCCTCCACATTCCCGTCCCGTGGGACACGAACCCAAGACTGGCCAAGGAGTCGTCCAGTCTGTGTAAACTATTGCTGGAAGATGAGGGGGAAATAATGGACCAAAAAATAATATTCAAACTTTGATTTAGATCTGCATATTACCATGGTTAGTCAATGCTGGAACTATTTGATTTATAGTGGGGTTCTTTCTTTTTTTTTTTAGGTGAAAATCATACTTGTTGTTACTGGAGTTTTATGAACCAGTTTGTGTGTTTTATCATCCTCACTTTTGCAGCTTTGAACAAATTTGATTTTTAAAATAAGTTTAAAACTGTGTATCTAGATTAACAGTGATTTACTGTCATGTGTAATTTGAACAACCAATACCCAACCCTAAAATTTCAAGCAAGGGCCCATGATTAGAACATATTTAGTTGCCAATAAGTAAATACGAGATGGACAATTAAATGTCATGGTATACACAACTAAAAACATACAGCATTTAAATTTTAAAAAATTTAGCTTTAACTATCCCTGTGGTATGCAAACTGGATAAGACACAGCCTTAGAAAGAAATGTCTTACGCATGACGTCATAGAAGGCAAGGTTGGAGGAAAGAGGAGCTTAGGAAGGAGGATTCAAGTATTGGATGACTTGAAGAAAAGAAAAAAGTTCTGGAAGCTAAAGGAGGAGGCAGAGGACTGGGCACATCGGCACTGACAATAGGAATGAACCTGTCATAAGATAGAATACCTAAATAATAGTAATAATAATAATAGTTATAATAATAATTTGCAACACGCATTTTAACTGAAGTGATCCAGTTCAAAATCTATACAATTTTAATGAGCCTCAGCTATTGGGGTTATAAATGAGGCATTTGTGACTCAAACTTATCCCTCCCGAGAATGTTCAATTTGGACATTTAGTATTTCTGTAGTGTAAAAACAGATTAGGTTAACAGGGATTTTATGGCTTACCAGGAGTTTGACCCTTAGCTTGTGCTGAGTCCTAGAGATACATGTTTCTGCGACATGTCACTTCGAGGGGTCACGCATGTCACAGGGTCTGGTGCAAGCCCTATCTCTTTTGAGCTCATTCTGATTATACTTTGGAAAAAGTTGGGACAGTTTGGAGCCATTTTCACTAAGTCTTGTTACTAATATAGGGTTTTATGAATAATAATTAAGATATTTGATTAAGCTTAAATAATTATTTCATAAATTCATTTAAAATTTTAAAATGAATTTTACTTTTCTAAATTAGTTATCACAGCTATCACAGCTAACATTTTTGCGATGAGTTAAAACACAGCCTTTGAATTCAATTCATGAACATTTGTAAAAACAAATTCAAACAGAGTTGGATAAAACTAGGTTTGCAAATGTCTGTATTTTATTTAAAAAAAAACTATTTCCAATAATATTAAGATTAAGAAATCTATTTATTAAAATTAAAAAAAAAACTTGATATAATTTATTTTCATTTATTTGCATGAAAAATTGTCCTTTGATTAAAAATAGACTCTTTGCAAAGTCAAGTGGTCGTATCAACTATTAAAAGTCTACAGGACACTAGATTGACTCCAGGAGATGATCAAAATAATTTAGTATTTATTTGTGGGTTTGTCTAAAGTTCCTATCTCTAAAAGTTATTGTTTAGTTTTCTATCTTGGGTTAAGTTAATTTACAAGTTTACAACTTTATTTCAATAACCTGAACACGTGTTAAATTAGTAAATAAATATAAATAGGTAAAGAAAGTGAACGAACGCCTAATAAATCCAATCCAAAATTAACTAACCAAAACTGCAAAAGCCAGGGTATTAATAACATCGAGGCAACACCAGTGCAAATGACCCATATTTTCAAAAGCTACCAGCATTGCAATAACACAGCAATAACAATTAACACACATGATATGTTTAGTGGATTATAGCATGTGCATTCATAGTGGATAAAATAGAGTGCAGACAAAAGTCCAAATGGGTGCAAAACTAATGTTGTTGTGATGCATGCAAATAAGATATGGTGCAATTTTTTTTAATCATGCTAAATAATAGTGACATAGACTATTTGATGGATTTTTAGAATTTTAACAAGACAGAGAAAGGAAAGGCACACAAAACCGTTTTTCACATCTTGATGAACACGTGCAAGTCGACGAAGAAACTAACCACAAACATTCCAAACCAATCTCTAGCAATGTGTTAATAAATGTGTAGCAGTTACCTAACCAATCTCGAGCAATGTGTTAATAAATGTTTAGCAGTTACCTAACAATTGTTCAACCAAAATATGTGTTCCTGTGAGAGATTTAGACTATCAATATTTAATCAAATCGCTGAATCTTTGCTTACTAAATCAACTTTAAATATTTTAAAATAGTTTGAAATGAATCCAAATTAAATAAATTTTATAGTTAAATTTTAGGCTAGATTAGAAATATATATTTGAATTGAATCTAATAACAAAATGGCTACCAAATCGTCTTTGAATAAATTAGCATATTATTAATATTATGAAATTTGCAAGTTTCAATGGTCAAGTCAAATAATGTATATATTATGCCTAGTTCTTAAAAGTTAAAAGACTTTGAACTCTAGATTATAGTTTCAAATTTGACTCGAGTCTTTTATATTATAGAATTTGGAATTTTGAATTGAATATGAATCCTAACAACGTCCAGATTCAAATTCAAAATTTTGAAGCTTAGCACAAGCTTAAAAATAAGTTTATAATTTTACATCCGGTAAAAGGAGGTGTTAACATAGCAGGGCATTTTAAAAATCGCGAGAGGCTTAAAGTGCAATTCCTGAACCGAAGTCAATGTCAACAACACATCTTACAAACTAATATTCCTTCCTCCAAAGGCCAAAAAATCTACAAAGGAAAAGATCCACATCAATTTGGTTTAGATTTTTATTTTATGAAATGTGTTATTGATAATATTATAGTTTAATATAAATTAAATCAATTTTGTAATTAATTACACAAACTGAAGATTCATGCAATGAGACATTCTATAGCTGACACATGCCGTCATGTTTGTGTGCCAACAGGTAACATGTAAATAACATTTTACAAAGTGATTCACAAGTTAAATAATATGGGCACATGCAAATATTTAATTTGATTAAATATTAGATTTTTTGTAATTATGTTCTAAATTAGGTTTTGACCATAATCCCACCGTTTATGATATTAATTTAATAATAAACTTATCTTGAAAAGGCTTGTTTCTAAGACTTTGTAAATCATGGTTTGAGAAGGGAGTGAGCTCGCCTCAGGACTCGATGTTCATAGGTTCAAACCCAGCTGAGGTCGACGGATTTTTCTTGAGCAATAAAATTTGTCTACAAAGTGGCAATAAAGCCGTTGGTCCCATGTCAATTGTGGCATATAAAAGAACCTTGGAAGGTATGTGAAAATACTTTTTCCAGAAAAAGTGGTAGGCCCTTTCACTATTGCTCAAGGAAATTCTCGTGTGTTGGTATAATCAGTCAGTTTAGAAAGTGCACATTAAATAAATGAAATAAATGGAAAAAAAAGAGAAGGCTGTCGCACACAACTTGAAAATAAACACATGTTAAGTTTTAGTCGCTGGGTCCAACCCTCCAACCAGGATCATTATCACCAGTGAAGGGGCCAAACTATTGAGAACAAGGCTTAAATTGTCACACACAAAATTGTAAATATTAGAATTGATTAATCTTGTGATAAACTTAGATGTGTGCACGTCCGTTTGGTATAATTGATAGCAAAATGGCAACAAGACATGCATGATATCACACATTTCACACACAGAAAAGAAGGCTACATATGATTTATAGCAAGAGTAAGTTACCTACAACCAACCATGAGACGTTGAAGATCCACATATGGTGTCAGTATGAGCCTAGAACCTTGTTACAATACTAAACATGTTCAAAGCTCACAAAGAAACTTGTTGAGAAGTTTCCAGGTACAAATTGAAAATAATGTTTCAAATAGCTATGAGCAGTAATTAATTATGTTTTTTTTTTCTCATGTCTTATTATAAGTCCAGGCTTGCAACTAATGTAATGTGTTTCTGATCACAGCAAAGAAAAATTTGGCTAAGGAACGTTTTTAAATTTTATAAATCTAGTTAACAAATATTTAGATTAATAAATCCTTGTCCAAAAGTAGGCAACTAATGACCCTCTAGGGCAGATGTATCAAACTCATCAGATCAAATGAGCCGCAATGAACTTTAAAAATTAAATAATCCACTGCGGCATTATCTTAGGTAAAAATAATTCCAGCTTAGTATATATATATATATTTTTTACAAAAATAAAAGATAAAGTCTCTATATATAAGAAAACAAGACAACTCCTATAATTTTTTACCAAAAATATCTCGGGCATTTGTTCCTTTTAATGTTTAAAAAAACAACTGTTAATATAAGTATTTGTTGAAAAACAATGTCCATATTTGGTTCACAAATTCTGCTGAAGAAACATTGCCCATATTTGGTGTGCAAATTCTGCTGACGAAACAATGCCCATATCTGGTGCGCAAATTCAACAAGGTTTAGGAATTTATCCATGTTGGCGAAAAAATGCAGGTTTGGGTATCTATCCATGTCGACGAAAAAATACAGGTTTGGGTATTTATCCATGTCGACAAAAGAGTACATATTTGGTACACCAACCTCACATGTCAGAATTCTCCAAATTATAACAAATTCCCAAATTAGTTATTTCCTCTATGATTATAAAAAGGAAAGGGTTGAATTGGATAGTGGTTAATCATAAGGTATGTAGGCCACAGAAAATCACGCCTGCTCTAGGGTTTTTGTGACACCTTTGTTTGGTGGCAGAACCGTGGGGAGTGGGGGCTAATAGGGCGGTTTCCCTCCCAACCCCAGACCTCAATTTTATTTTCAAACATTTGACAGCAAAGGACCACTTAAAATCGCTTCTAGAGCATCCATAAAAAAAATAATCTGGGATGACTTCTTTAAATAGCTTCTAGAGGAAACTTATCTAAAATTCCAAACAAGAACTACTCCAAAAAGCTTCTAGAATCATCTGAATGTTTAAAATGTTCAAAGGAAAGACTTCTCTGGATAGCTTCTCAGTGGATCAATTTATTTTGCAACATTTTCCTGGGAACGATCTTTGGACTCCCCTTTTGGATTGGAGGGCAAAACTCTTTATTTTTTTAATCGCCCCCTTCCTCCCTTCACAAATAGGGTTCAGCCACCAATGAGTCTTCTTTTCGAGTGAAATACTAAAAGTGCCCCGGTTTGTGGGAAAAATGTTATTAAATGGTAAGTCTTCCATTATACACATTAAAAGTGCCCCAAAAGCTACAAATTGGGGAAAGTATTGTAAAAATAGTTTTGATAAATTGTATCTAAATTAAGATCACTTACATTTTTTAAATCGCTGCCCTTTGTTACCATAAAAATAATGGAAATAACATCTAGAGGCATTTGATAATCATGAATTGTCTTCGTGGTTATGGAGCTGTGCTTCCTAACCCTCCCCTCCCCCCTTCATTTTTTTTTATTCTGGACACAGCCTTGAGTGTTTGTTCCTCCACCCACCTCCCCCCAAAGAAAATTTTGGGTTATTAACATACAAAACATATTACAGTGACCACATCTTTGTTTTAATGGGGCCTTAGTTTATAAATAGTTTTAAAATTACACTATACTTAGCTTACATTTTAATACGCATATATTTTTGAGTTAGGATTTGTTTAAAAACTTATTAAGTTATTACCAATACCACAATACCACCTTGTGAGATGCAAGGCTGCAAATTTTCCATCCATAACTGTTTCCAGCCTGTGGCTGGGGTAATTTTTTTTATTAAAGCCATATAATTTCCACTACTGGCTTGCTAGGCCTGTCATAGCTTTATACTAGGCTAGGCTAAGCTGCAAATGCAATATTAATTAACTTAATAATGATATAATTTCTTGATTTTCGTTTGAAACTCATCAAAGAAATTCCATTATTGTCAATTAATTAGACTGTTTTAATTTTTGCACGAGTTTGTAGATGGATTGTTATTTTCTTATTGGACCAGAAATTTAGGTTGGTTTAAGTTTTGAGCCATTTTATATTTAATTGAAGTCTGATAAGACACACACAATTATTTGAAATAAGAAACTTAACACACAGTGTGGTTAAGATGAATGGAAGATTTTTTTTAAATAAATAAGATCAGAATGTTATAGAAAGTAAGTTAGATAATCAATGCTAAATAGTCAGATTTGACTGTCACTATCTTTAAATGACAGCTTTATATAGATACCATCTATTTAAACATGGTTTGGAGTATTAAAACATAAAAGTAGATTAGCAACTGTTTGACCTAAATTTCCTCCAATGGCAATCCCAACTAAGTTTAGCACAACAACAAACTGAAACATTGTTGGAAAAGTTAAGAGTATTTGGTTATAGAAATGAGGTGTCTTTAAAAAATAAATAATAATAATAATAATAATAATAAAAAAGAGTGAATGTGTAAAGTTGATGGAATTACACTTCGTTTATTGTGAATGCCTTCGATCTTACCTTGACATGTTCCATTATGGCCCTATCATATAAGCTGCACCACAGTGTAATCTGGCAAGGTAAGCTTACTACCATTTAGGGTAAACAAAGGGTACATATTTTAGTCAAATAAAAGTATTCCCATTCCTGATTGTGTTGGATAAATTCAATTTATTTATAATAACTAATCCAGTGTGAAAAGTGAAATACATTAAAATCAATCTTCAAAATGAAAAGTCTGTAAGGATATTTATAAAAAATAATGACAGGTAACTTATGATGGATTTTGTAAGTCTACGTCTATGGGGCTAGTATTTTTATTATTTGGAGTTGAATATTGGTTTGTCTTTTTATAATATTTTATTGTTTATTCATCACAGTGATATTTTGTGCATTGTTAAAGGATGCCATTGCATTAACATAGGTTGTGATATAGGTATATTACTATATCTATGTCTTGTTTGACTTTAAATATGTAAAGAAAAAGTATTTATTTATATTTGTTCAAAGATGGATCAAGTGACTTGCATCACTTTTTTTTAATGGTTTGTTTAATTTGATCCAAACAAGTTTGATAAAGAGAAGAAATTTTAAAAAATATGTGGGAATGTAAATAAAACAATGAAAGGTTTTACTAAACTAAAAACTCTGGTACTATTAATATTTATTTATTGTGAATCCTCCAACATTATAAAAGAGTCAACAATTGAGAGTAAAATGTAAGCTATGATAATTGAAGTGAGAGGTGTATATTATTCCCAACGGTGATGCATGTATTGGTTAAACTCCTCGTATGTCAAAGGTGCATGTGAATAAGGAAATGTGCAGAGAAACACACACGGGTGCAACTTTAGTAAGATGATTAGTCAAACAAACCAAAACAATATTTACAACACACAAAGTTAAATTAGGCAAATATTTTCAACCAAAATCATGTTCAAAATTAACATATCAATATACTTTTAATTTCTTTAGTTATTTAAAAAAATAAAAATAAAATAAAAACATTATATATTAATATATGAATGCCTCATTTAATAATGAAATAACTCACTAAAATATAATATATTAAAATATTAAACTGTTAAAAATGGTTTATGGTGAAGTTTTAACTACTACAAATAAAGTTATATAATTCACTTTCAATAAATAAAACTTTAAAATCAAATGTATCATCATGTTTTGCTTAGTTAATGATCAAATTATCAAATACTAATAATGAATATCTGTGTTTCAGAGAGGAAAAACCCCTTAAATGCTACATTAATTAATAATAAACTTTGAATTAAAGTTCATACATTTCAATCATTGTAGATATTCCACACACTCTTTTTTACTTGTATATTAAATGTTGTTAAACTAAGTCCTTCGTGAGCAAATATTTGTATTAAATCGTTTAAAAACATGCGGGTATGTTAGAAAAGCTAAGACAAACTTACCCGACATTAATGGGTGACCGGTTGATGTCAACATTGTCTGGCAAGTGATTAGCTGTTGACAAATGAGTGTAGTTGTCCTTTATATAGTGAGGGTGCAAGACGATATCTCCTGTTCCAGTTGACGGTGCTGAGGGGAAAACTTAGTTTTAGTTTCCACATCAGTTTATGCAACTTGAGACAAAGTATATAAAGAAGTTTTTTCTAAACTTGCGTGTTTCTTTCAGGGCAAATATCTCTCCCAGCGCTTCAGTAAAAAAAAAGAACACTGTAAGTACCAGTTATCTTGTAAAGTATAAATTATTATTACACATTTTAATAAATCTTTAGGGGTATAAACAAAGCCGTGACAGGAGGAAAGAAAGGTTTATAGAAGTCCACAACATCTTGTCACAATCTGATTTAATTTGTTTATCAAGCTTACTACTATCAAAACGTATTAAATATGACTAACAAAACTCGGTGTTAGATCGCGTATCCCTGGGAGTACATGCACCACAGTTTGGGAAACAATGCTCTTACATAATCATTTTATAGTAAAAACTAAAACTTCTACCTATCATTTTAATGACACGCATTTAATTGGTAAATAAAATTCAGGCAAAGTGTTGAATATACAAAAAAAATAGAAAATGTTGATTGTCTGCAGTCCATAATTGAAACAACAATGTATCTCGTTGTGCGAAAAATGTGTGCAGAAGCCTTGGATGATGAAGACCCCATTCAACTGAAACAGAGGCAGACACCTTGGAACTTACCCATGGAATGTCTATTGGTTTCCAGCCCTCTCTCGTCGCTCGTAACATCGATCTGCATTGAGTCGTCCCCCAGCGACTTCATGTCATCCACAGTCATGTAGCGGTACTGCTGCTGGTCGCTTAGCATTGGATCCTCACCTAACACAAACAACAGAGTAAACATTTACAAGGGCAAGATACGAAAACTGGAGAGAGTCAAAATAGTTTGCTGTCGTATAAATGGGCAGTAGGAGCTTACCTGGGCTTGGTTCCACTATGATAAGATAGGTCCATAGTGTAATCAGTCGAGGTGAGACTGCTACATAAGGTATCAGAGTTTTATCTACACCCGGCAAGTCAATATAAATAGAAAACATGCAGCTCTACCCACCTCCAATTTAGAGAGGAAATATCGGGAACTTGTTAAGGACAAGAAAGAGGGCACATAGTGAAGGGTGCTGAACCTTCTCCCTCAGTAGCTACTCGAGAAACAAGACAAGAGTTCTTCAAAATAAAAAGAATAATGTTAGTGAAGAATTTTTCCCCTCTTCTGTACACAAATATAAGAACACAATTTACCTCACTGAGATGTAGATCATGGCAAGAGTTGAATTTGACATTGTTGTCTTTTTTTTTNTTAAAACCCTATCTAGATTTTTGGGAACTTCTTTGAATAATAATGCTCCTCTGAAACATTTGCACATTAATTTAGGTAATGTTTCTTCAGAGTTTCATCACAAAATTTTCAACTCAAAATAGTGGGTACTAAAAACGTTTGTTAAAATTAAATATACCATGTTTAAAGTAGTTTATTTAATACTAGTTATTTTTGTTTTGTATTCACTCTTATGAAATGAAAGTGTTGGATGAAACTTTAGAAATGCAGGCCTAATCTTGTTTTATTACTACGTAAGAAAGATTCTAATATATATATATACACACACACCCATTTTACTGTTATAGTTTTTTTGGAATTGTGATAATGTGAAGTTTATGAACAATATTTGCAATATTTTATATTATTTTCTAACGATAGTTTTATATCAACATAATTATGTTACATTTTATATCATATTAAAACAATACAAAAATATAAAATAAATGTTCAGAGGCAGATAATGATAACACTTTTAACATTAGACAGTTTTTTTAACTGAATATAAAAACAAACAATATTAAGGTTCCTGCCAGGAATGGGAATGTATGTTAAATATCACATATGAAATATTAGTAGCACATTTGTAACACATTCTAAATACATGCACACATCCCAAGTATTTACACATGTTATTACTGGACAAACACACAATAGCAACTGAATCACAATTTCAACAGCAAATAGAAAAACAAAGTATGGTAATTTACTAGATTACCAGTCTCAAAAACTAAAAACACAATATTACATACAGCATATAGATAAATACATTTTAAAACTCATTAGTTATATAGAAAGTATTAAAATGCAATAATTTTATTAAACTGGTGGTATCAAAGTTAGTCTGTTAGCTACTAACTAAAATTTGGTACAACTTTTCATACTTTCACAAAATAAAATCCAGATTTTTTAAATACAAAGGTCTGTTTAAAATTCCAGTTGCCAATTAATAAGTGCCGCAAAATCCATTGTCATGAGTATGACCCTTGCAAAGTTTTAATCCAAAAATTAAAATCATAAAAATGTGCCTGTCACGTTCTTGACCAGCATCTTTATGAACAACCTCACATAATGTTACATGCAGGTGCAAGGTAAAACACTTTAACTATGGTGTCAAATATTTACTGGTATTTTACCATGGCAGCTCGTTAATTCGATGCTAAATGTATGTGCCCTTTTGAAAAACTAAAGACAATAAGTATTAAATAAAGTGCATTAAGCATGTTATACGTAATTAAATAAACATGATAGAATTGTAGAACAATGAAGCACAAATAAAAGTAAAAACACTAACACGTTTTTACAAACATTTCAATATTTCAATTCCTCATGGTATGTCCCTCAGGAAGATTTGTAAATGTGTGTTAGTGTTTATTTAATCTATTTGTGTTTCATTTATTACAATTCTATCTCATATTTATTTAATGACATACTGCATTAGAATTAAATATCAGAGACAAATATAATTTTAGAATTATTTTTTTTAGCCTTGTCTGTAACAAACTAGAAGAAAATTTTCTTAAGTAGTTGGTTCTCTTAGAGAAAATTAGAAACTGCTTTTTTTAAAGACTATATTATAGACAACTTCATTCCTACCCTTCTACTCAACAGTTAGAACTCCCTCTAACAAATCCACAAGCCGCCACTGGTATTTTGATTTAAAGAAAATAAAAATAAGTAACAATCTACACAATTCAAAACAATTAGGCCAAGCTATGGCTAAAAAAACATTACACTCACTAAAACAATAATTGAAACTATTGTATTGTGTCTATTATTGTTTTGGCGAGTGAGACATTGATTGAGGTGGGCTGGAAGATAACGTGAGTTAATGTCAGTAATTTTTATGGGCTTTTATAACAAAATACTTTTATGTCCAAACTAAATAAAGTATTGTTCCAGTAGATATGTTAAGTGTAATTTTGTACACAATGTAATTGCAACAATTATTTAATATCGGTCATGAACATAGTGGATTTCGATGAAAAACTTTTTGAATGAAGAGAAAATCATTTCTATGATGCTAATAACAAATCTTCCAGAACTGTTGGTATCACCAAATGTATAAAATCTAACCAAACATATCTAGTGGAGCTATTTTTATTTTTTTTGGCTTGGATCTGAAAGTTACCGTGGATAGTTCAGCCCACCTCACATAAAAGGTTTACCAACATTCAAGGCCACGATAAATCTAAAAGCAAACCAAACTAATACAAGAAGCACCACAAAGTGAGCGAAATAATGCCAGAGAGTCCAACTTACGGGTGTACTGCATCTGACCTTGGTAGTAAGGCAGATAGACGTGCTGGGCGTGTGTCGGTTTGCCGTAAACATTCATCGCCATATCCAACATTTCGTCACCACCTGCGGTATGTGGGGGGGCGGGAAGGTTAAGAAGACAGATGAAGGGAGATAGACCCTGCCGGCCAATCACTACATTCCCGATAGCTACAAGTGTTATAGTGTCTGATCCGCCCTTCGCACAAGATATAACAACTGATGTCTTGGAAGAGAGAGGGAGTAAAGTGATGTTACAAATTTATCTGGGACAATTCTCTTATTTAAAAACAAGCTTAAAAAGCTAATGCATTTCAAATAAAATATTTTTAAGACTTGAAAGGTTTTTTAGAGGTTGGTCAATTTCTATTTTTAATAAATCCGAAGTGTATAACCCAAACGAGTAGTCAGACGCGGTGCTTAGTATTAATAAATCTGAATCTAGCAATTTCTTTTAATTCTTCTATGCAAATTAAAATACAAATGTGAATCCCCAATCCTCATCTTTTTCTCCTAAACACAAATAATTTTATTAAATCTGAAAAAGTTAAACTTTAACTATAGAAAATTAGCAAGAAATTAGCATCACATTCAAAACCAATTGGTTAATCAAGATTTGAGGAGGCCAAATATTGATTTCTCATTTTATTTTTCATATTGACTTATGAATCAAGAACAATTGGATAGGTTTTGAATTAATTAGCTATGTTTAGACATTTTGTAACTATCTTTTAATTCTTGTTCTTTAATTCTAAGCTAAGGAATAATAATTGTGTTCCCCCAATCACCCACATCTAAACAATGTCCTACTGTTTGCATACAATTATTGTAATTCCTGGTTAAGATCTTAAGATTAGGATAAAGTTTTGTATTAACGATTCTTTCGAATCTCAAATCTCTTGAACATGAGAGAATTCAAATGCCATATTTCTAGTAGCTTGAAAAAAAAAATCTATGGTGAAGTTTATATTACAAAGTGAGACAATGCAGAGTTAAATTAAATATCTTGTTCAAAGAGCGTAACGACCTTTGCAACCCCAGGTTTATACCATGCATTTATCTTATACCCACAAGCTGAAGAAATTTCCAGTTAAACTAAGGGAAGCAACAGTTTAAGATCATAGCTTTAGAACCAAAGTATCCTCACATAGTTTGAAAAGGCCAGGTGGGAGGAATACGAATATTAAATTAACTGTATTCTGCAGCTATCTTGTGTATTGTTGAAATGAGTCAAAACTTGAGCAATTTGGTTCTAAAGTATGGGAGGGAGTATTTCACATTCAAAAGATGTAACTATAATTAGTGTTAGTTTTACATTACAGTATTAAATACAAAGAATAGTTTATTAAATTAATGTATACTGTACTTTACAAACATAGCACAAATAGAATCAAACTATTTTAAGAACAAATTATTAAAACACAAATGAAATTACTTGTTCTATTAAAATAAAAACTCAATCAATGATAATTAAAAACATATCTATATTAATAAAATTAAGAGTTTGTTTGTCTATCTATTATGAGCATTGCGGGATATCTACAGCACGAAGAGGGCTGAAATTTAAAAAATTAGTAGCCCTGTGCACAAACATGTGCACCTCGAAGCTGGAATTTTAAATTTTTGATTATAATTTTTTAAATTTATTAAAGCCTGGGTCTGAAGAAATATATATATATATATATAAATAAATATATATATATATATATTTATATATATATATATTTTTTTTTTATGAAGCAAAGGAAAGTGTTGCCCCAATGTCTTGTACTAAACATGAAACACTTTTGGAAACACAACTTTCTGGTAAGTACATTCCTCTTTTCAGTATTTATTGAACCCTTCTCTTTCCTTTGTTTTAAAAGTGACAGATAAAAATTAATGATCATCATTTATTATTAGATGAGATTAAAGAAAAACTAAAAAGATATGAATAAATAAAAAACTTGTATAAAGCATGCATTCTTGCATTACACATTCTGTAAATAGTAAATATGTGGTTCTTTTAAATAGTGTTGAAAATATTAGATAGTATTATTTTATTCAATAAAAATATTTTTTATGAAAAATTAAAATAAAAAAACCCCATTGAATCTATGATTAGAACTATAGTATTTAAGAGAATTTCTAGAAGGGTTGGGATAAAAATAGGTATAGTTACATGCTTTTTAATTTAGAAAAGATGTATTTATCCAGTATAGGTGTGCAAAGTTCATGTTTTCAATTTCGAAGCAAACCTCAATTGAAAATATTCTCAAAGCCAAATCAAGTTTCAAATTTTTTTTGTTAATTATTTTATGCTGCAAAAAAAATGATATTTTATTTATTTATCTAACTTTAATCACTAAAATAATTTGGAAAATGTTTTATTGGGCAATTGTTTGTAATATTTTTAATGATAAAAGAAGAATTGGTGAGTGGAAAAAAAATAACATTCCATAAATATGCTAAATTAAACTGAGATAGCTATTTTGTAGGTTTTTTATAAGCTATCTAATGAATGGAAAAAAGTGAATATTTTTGTCTCGTATCATGCTTAAAATCAACAGTGAACTTGTAAAACTGATATTGATAACACTGGTATATTGACCATTCATTTTCACAATCATTATCTGTGTGATGCGCTAGGAAGATGTGTTCAAAGCTGGACTAAACTAATTAAGTATGAAATACTGAAAACAAGTCCTTTATTGGTTTTTTGCAACACAAAAAATAAAATGCTAGTAAAGAATTATTTATTGTCGTCGTATCTAGGCCTAACCTAACTATCCTTTCAGGTTGGCTTCCTTCACTTATCACTTTCTTTACAGAATTGTACAATGTTTTACATTGTCTTATTATACATGAACATAAATTAAGTATTTTAGTTGTTGATATTTTTTATTGGTGCAGCTTTTTATTTGTCAAAAGTTGATGAATATTCTAAGTAAAGTTGAAGTTTTCTCACACCCTCTTAACGAATAGTGTTACGGTATAACTAGGTGGAAAGTGTTTGTCAGCAAACAGAGCTACCAACTTACCTCCTTCGTCCTCTGAGTCCGACATGAAGGTTTCCTGCATGGACTCTGGTGCCACTACTCTGTATTTCTCCTCAAGTGTCGTAGTGGTAGTCGTGGTAATCGTCATCTCTGTTACAACTTTCAATGTTTCCACAACTGTGATGTAGCCCAGCTTTTGTGCAATAGACAATGCAGTTTGGCCATTCTACAAAATACACAAGTAAGAATCTTAAGTATGATATAAAGTGCAGTAAGTACTTTAAAATGTAATTAAATAAATATGTTACAATTAACAGAAATGAAGCATAAATAAAAGTAAAAACTAGCAGTGTGTGAGTACTTAAATCTTGAAAATATATGTTTTTGTTTATGGTTCATGCAGGGCTCTATAAAGAAATTCAATTTGAAATATTTCCATCAGAAATATTACCCAGAATTATAACACATCTCGATGTTTTCACTCAAAATCAAATCCAAATGAAAAATGACTACTCATCCACCTTAAAACACTAATACATATTTACAAACACTTCAATATTTTACTGCCACATGGCATCTTCCTCAGGAGGTAGACTGGACATGAAGTTGTCTTCAATGGTGCCAAAATAGTTGTTGCAAGATGAAAACTTCTCTGTTAGATTTAAACTTCCCTTGAGACTCGGATGTGTTCTATGTGGATCACAGGTGATATTAGTTTATATATGGAAATGTGTATGACTAATTAGTTTGTGTGGTTTTTAGGGGTGAGGGAAGTCCAGTTTTTCAATTCAAAGAGAATTCTAATCAGATATATGAAATATTCTCGAAGCCGAATTTAAAGTTCAAATATTTTTTGTTGTTTTATGTTTGAAAAAATGTTTTACCTAATGTGGTTATTTATCTAATTTTATCCACTAAAATTACTTGTAAAAAGTGTTGTTGCACAATTTTTTGGAATATTTTGTTTTATTCTGAAAAATAAAGCTATTACAATTAAATTACTTCATTTTTCCATATGAATATTGATTTGTAGTGTATACAGCTACATATAGTAGCCATAATTGACCATAAATGGTGTATTTTAACTGTCAATATTCTTATTCATGAAGCTTCATAATGTTTGAAGCTGGAAGTTTTTTGAAGCGAAGTTGAAACACTGATATTCATTTCGAAGCCAAGTCAAAGTTTCGAAGCTTTGCACACCCATAGCGATTTTCTATACTTTGTAATTTGTTACTCATCAACTATTCTCAATGGTGAGCTCTTTACCAGTGAGTACAAATAAGACTCACGTTGGTGAGTGCGTCTGGCTTGGCCTTGTTCTCCAACAGTAGAGTTATAATGAGGGTGTGTCCCTGCTGAGCCGCCTGGTGTAGAGGAGTGTACCCCACATTGGTACTAGAGTCCACACTGGCCCCGTGCTGCAGGAGGAACCGCACCATGTTCAGCTGACCAAAGTGTGCGGCCACATGGAGGGGGGTGTAGCCAGCCTATGACAGACAAACACATGGTTACATATGACACTAGACCACAGTTTTGCCAGCTTACTAAAATAAACCATAGTTGGGTCAAATCCATTATATTATGAATACAAATATTCATTTTACCTTTGAATCTCAAATCTCGAATTCAAATCTAAATTCTGGAAAAGAATATTAATATATGTTAACACGTTTTGTTATGATCCAATCATTCATTATAGCATTCATACATTCAGCGAAGTGTTAAATTAATGATCCTGGAGATCTTGCTTTTAGGTTTGGGGCTGAACTACTAATAAGCAGTATTAGAGCTCTGTTATCTGCTCCTCCTGTTTCTTTCTTGGTCTCCCTCGCATCGTTCTTATCTCAGGTAGCACTCACACAGGATGTATGTAGGATACTGTCCTGAATAAACCACATCAGTGAGAGGTGAAGTTGTAGCTTACCTTTGTGGTTGCGTCAACGTTTGCTCCGTTCTTTACTAAGATTCCCGCCACATTCACTTTGTCTTCTTGTCCACACAAGTGGAGCGGGGTCAATCCATTCTGGAATACGGAAATAAACACAGGTCACAAACAATTAACCACTTTAAATGTCAATCGTGTGATTTTAATACATATTAGAGATTAATGAAGTTGTTTGTTGGTTTGAAACCTAGAGACCAATTATACAAACCATTATTAAAGCAGAACATATAAATAAAATTAGAGATAGGTTGAATCCACTTTTTCTCAAGTCCAAATATTTAATTTATCTACAAATCTCAAATCCAATTCTGAATTAAAGAAAACCTGGAAACTGTAAAAGGTAAACTTTCCTGCATTGTTAAGATTTTTCTTTTCATTTTTGATTTTATTCTAATTATTTTGTTACTAAAGAAAACAGAATTTGTAACTAATATCAATATTATTTGTTTTAATATGAATTCACATTAAGAAGTGGTAAGATAAAAATGGTCTGGCAATACATGGCTGGCAAGTTAAGGCTTAGATTAACAACTAACAAAATACATGGCTGGCAAGTTAATACTTATATCAATAGCTGACACAATACATGGCTGGCAATCTAAGACTTAGATCAACAAGTGGCACAATACATGCCTGGCAAATTGGCTCATTAGCTGGCACAATACATGGCTGGCAATCTAAGACTTAGATCAACAAGTGGCACAATATATGCCTGGCAAATTAGCTCATTAGCTGGCACAACACATGGCTGGCAATCTAAGACTTAGATCAAACAACAAATGGCACAATACATGCCTGGCAAATTAGCTCATTAGCTGGCACAATACATGGCTGGCAATCTAAGACTCAGATAAAACAGCTAACACAATACATGGCTGGCAATCTAAGACTCAGATAAAAACAGCTAACACAATACAGTGTTTGAGAGAGGTTGTTTTGCGGTTACTGACCTTTGACTGGTGGTTAGGGTCAGCCTGATGCTCTATGAGCAGAGAGGCCATATCAGTATGACCTTCTTGAGAGCTGAGATGAAGCGGTGTGAACCCAGCTTTAGACTCTGCGTTAGCTTTAGCACCGTATTCAAGAAGGGTCGTGGCAATGTCCATCTGTAACATAACGAAAATATGAGTAAAAATATCGCTGTTTATTTTGTCACCGTGTATCACTAATCGTTAAGGCTACACGCATATGTAACTATACTAATGTTCTAGGGATAAGGAAGGTTAAATTTAGAAGACATGTAACCACATTTGCATGAAGAATGGAAAACCATCTTCAGTACATCTGACTGGAATTTGAACCCAGATCTTCCCGTCATCGGCAGTCCAGCCTAGCACAAAGGTGATTCCTTAGACTATTTAACCACCTAAGCGGGTTGTCTAATAATTAACGGCCAAGAGCTAGATGTTGTATTTGTTCTAGATTTAAGTTGGTTTACAAGTCGTGCGCTGATTTAATCAGCCGTTTCAGAAAGTACACTTTAAATACTGCTAACAAATATGATACTATTAAATACAAATCAAAATTAAAAATAATATGCATATGATAAATGTGATAATATAAAGCCAAATTTTTATAGGAATAGTCTTATCTGACAGAAGAGTTACTAGATCTACTTTCATGTATTCATACCTCAAGTCAGGTAATATGAAGCTGTCAATTTTGATAGATATTATAGATACATATTACATACAAAATAACAATAATAATAATAGAGTAAAATTCTATCAATGTTGACAGCAAACAAAAATATTTGTATTTTGCAAAGGTTCTCTTCCTATGAAAGTGTGACGATAGAAATGTTACCTGGTTCTTCCTGGCTGCGATGTGGAGAGGTGTGTGGCCATTCTTAGCCGTGGCATGAGGTGAGGCTCCTTTGTCTAGAAGTAGTAAAGCCACATTCTGGTGGTCATAGTGGCTGGCAACATGCAGCGGTGTTACTCCGTTCTGAGGAACAACAAAATATACGAGTTGTTGAAATATTTCTTATTCAGTTGAGCAACTGGATTTAAGATGGCCCACTAATCAATATGTAAACAAAAAACAATATCCACTACCCCTAAAACTATGCCTATTCACATATTTATACTAGTGGGTAGGTATGAAGAGGTCCTGGGTTCAATTTCTGGCATAGCCAAAAAAATTTCATTGGTAAAATGTGGGTTTCCCCTTTCACAGTGATGAATTAACGGATGGGGACTGGATGTTGTGTCTGTTATAGATTCAAGTTAGTTTATAGGTCATGTGCTGATATAATCAGTCGTTCATAAAGTGCATGTTAAATACCTTGAATAAATGTTAAATAGTAGCTATGAAAGAGGTTGAATTTAGAGTAAATGTAATAACATTTGCATGGAGTGATGTGTGTGAGAAACAATATATATAAAATAAATAATACCTATGTACATCACATGGGAAAATCTACCCTGATGTGCTTAGTCAAGATTCAAACTTTAACCTCTCTGACCACCAAACCAGACTAGATGATACAAGCACCTTTGTCCTTGTCCCCATCAATGCCGATAAATAATAATGAAGCAAGTGCAAATATGTTTGTAATTTGACCGGCACTACTCAATTATTACAGCAAGAAAACAAATAAACTAATGAGCTATAAGGTGTTTTTGGCTAAATTGTGTACAGCTATAAGAATGTTTTCCTAAGAACAAATTATAATGTTTTCAATCTTAAATAGAAAAACAATACAAAATATAGTTTGGGTGGAATGTTTACTACAGAATACAGCTTGAGGTGGAGTGTTTACTAACATAATATAGCTTGGGTGGAGTGTTTACTACAGAATATAACTTGGGTGGAATGTTTACTAACAGAATATATTATTTAGCACCGCGTCTTACTACTCGTTTGGGTTATACGCTTAAGTACTAATTATGCTACTGGATTAAGAATTGGGAAGGCTGCATTTATAGGGAGTGAACCCGCATTTGCATGGTGGGAGAGTGTAAAACCATTTAGGAAAAACCACCCCAGTTCACCCAAATGAGATTCGAACCTCGATCTTCCCATTCTCGGCAGTCTAACTCAACACAACTAGCGCGTTAGCCAACTACACCAGCGAGGCAGGTGTAACAGAATATAGCTTGGGTGGAATGTTTACTACAGAATATAGCTCGGGTGGAATGTTTACTCAGTCCATAAGAGCTGCAGCACCCCCCCAACAATTCTATATGCATTTTATTTTAGGTTATTACAGTCATCTATAACATATCCCAAAAGATTATAATTATTTTTAACATATTTCAGATTTTCTCATTTTTACGGATAGTAATTGTGCTGTTTTGAAAGAAGGTTTTCCTTTCAGGAAGCTACTGGCTAGGCGTCAGGCGCTGCAACTCTCTTTGAACTCCTTGGATAGTGGTGAAGTGTAGAAGCAGAAGAGGGGGAGTAGGGGAAATGTCTGAGCGGTAACATAGGATTGGAGCTGCAAGCATTGTAGGTCCCCTTGACAGTCACAGTCTAACTTGGAAGTGAATTGTGTGACTAATGTTTTTTAGTCTAGTTCTGTATTATTTCATGTTTAATTTTTGTCTAGTGAGTAAAGAAATGAATACTAAAACAAGAATGTGTTTAATTTATTAAAAGCGTATAACCCAAACGGGTAGTAAGACATAATGCTTAAAAAAAATAACAACTAATAATTCTCGATTAAGTTCCATTGGCATTTTTTACTAATACATCTAAGGGCAACTAGTAGTAATTCGAGGCTCAAACAATTTTATCCAAGTATAAACTCATATCAGTTACTTCCCATTCAAAAGTAGATGTATATTTTAAAATATTATGATCCTATAAATTGCAATTAGCATACTTGTATCATTTGTATTTAGTTCATAATCTAATATTTATTCCAAGAAAATAATAATTGACTTTACCCTTTTAATTGGTATAATTCTGTGTTCATTTACTGCATAGTGATACGTTTATGAGATTTAGATTTATCTGTTGATTTTTATATAATTTTATGCATAAAAACAATTTTGTTTGGTTTATTTTTTACAACTAACTAAATTATGTCGTCATAAATGTATTTCCGTTACTGTGGGCTTACCAAAGTCCACAAAAACAAAACAAAAGCAGTATCGTTATAAGTTATGTTCAGAGTAAACAAAATAAGGGAGATTTTAAACTATGGCTATATCACTTTCTTTAAAAGATTAATTTTCATTTCATATCTCATTGAATGACCTTTTTGCTAATAAGTCTTAAAAATAAATTAGTTTTAGTAAATATTAAGTTATGAAATGTTTAGAGAAAACATTATTATATGTTCCTCCAAATGAACCCTCTTGCTTCCCCTTAAATTTCCTACCAATCCCCTCTCCCGCCCCCTTCTTCCCGAATAACCCAAGCAGCACTCCCCAGTGTTCAAACTCATGAGCCGCCACTGTGTTTACTACAGAATATATCTTGAGTGGAATGTGGGTGTTACCTTTCCTTGAGCATCAACTGGAGCTTCTTTCTGTAGCAGGAGTTTGGCGACCTTGAGGTTCCCGTACTTGGCCGCTAGATGCAGGGGGGTAAAACCCTTCTTGGTAGTAGCTGTGAGGGAGGCCCCATTATCCAGCAGCACTGATGCCACCTGCGCACCAACAATTAGTTATTTAGTAGTTGGTAGAAGTGTATCAAATACACTTTTTACATTTCGAAGCGAGCTCAAATCGAAAATATGAAATGTTATCTAAGCCAAAACAAAGCTTGAATATTTGTGTTGATTTTATACTTGAAATGGTAACAAGACATATTATTAATACATGTGTAACATAAACTGAATTTGATTCAGCTATCAGGACTGATCCTGTGGATAATAAAGTCAATGAGGGATTCTGGGAGTCTAAACTTTCCCGAGATTTCAACTTTGATTAAAACTAAACTACACCTTTATATGATATTATATATATATGCTATTACTGAGATGTCAACAATCAAAAACATTATCCGTGGATTCTTGTAAGCTATGCTTCATGTGATATAGGCAGTTGTCCAAGGTATCAAGTGACAGCCTCATTCATCTATTTTCTTGGTCTGTTACATCACGAATACAGAATCTCAGAGCGTTTGTTTACAACATTGCTAATGTTCTGAGTAGAAGACTAGATAAGTTTATGTTTCTCATTTCACATGAACACAGATTAGAGGTTATTATCAGGGTTTGTGATGAACTCCCGAGTTACGTGGGCCCCATGATACAAGTCATACATGCTCTTTTATTCTTAAAACTATTGATGTTTCTTTTTTTCACACATTCACCTACAACATTTAAGAACATCTTACATGGCTACTCCTTCCTTTTGATCTACACACTTTACCTTCATATATTTTTTTCGTAACTCAATCCACACTCATCTTCTTAACTTGCCCGGACCAACGTAAGACATTTATTTCACATTGACCTATTTGGTTCCCCTTCAAACCGCATTCCTTCAGCATCTATTCATTACTAACTCTGTCCATACAAGTTTATCCACATACTCTTCTTAGATATCTCATTACAACAGCATTCACCTTGCTCTTGTGTTCCTCCTGACAAACCCACGCTTCACACCCATAAAACAATGTTGACATTAACATATTTTATATAATGCCATCTTTACCTCTTTTGATACTACTTCATTCTTTGCAATAGTTCACATAAGAAAAAAATACATCCAACTACTTTATGAGATGCATTCACACGTCTGTCGAGTTCACCATTTATCCTCTTTTTTACAAAACAGTCTGCCCAGATTCACAAAATCATTCACGTGTTCTAAAAGGATTTTTAAAATTATCATCTGCCATAAAATATTTTTAAGTAACAAAGTTATTCGTTGATTTTGGATCAAGTGAGTGAACTATGTATGATAATATTTAATACAATAAAATAAAAACAAAAGTAATAACTTAGTTTTAGCTATAACTTTTTTTTAGATTGTTTATTAAAATTTTGGTCACCTTTCCTTGATGAAAAAAAGTGTTTTGGTTTTTAGCGTTTTTTAATACCAAATATATATTTTTAATGGTAAAAAAAACTTTTTAATAATAATGTATTAATTAGTTGTATTCTAAAGTTTCAATGAAAAATAAACCAAATCTACATGGCTTACCCAGTGTATGTGTTTAGAATGATACCGTCTGTTGCAAAATACTGTTTGGTCAATGAAACCAGACTGAAGTCGGCGCAGTCCCCACTGAACCAGATGAATGAGGCTCACAAACTGTTCGGTATGCAACTATCAATTTGAGCTATTGTGCGAAAGGCCTCAACCTGTTTTACGCAACATTCAACTGCTATACCATGTCCTTGACTATAAATTAGATCCGACCAATCAGGAAACTGTAGGACTTGCAGGTGACACAAACATGAGGTATGGTAATTGTCTGTTGAGGTGAGTACTAATTACTAGCTCAGGTAACAATTTATTACCATCATAGGTGTTTGTACATTATCATTTTTACCATGTGTGGGAACAAGTATATTTCATTTATGTTGGTTGCTATATTTTAGGGGTATGCGAAGGCCACTTTTTAAATGCGAAGCGAAGTCAAAGCGAAGCTTGAAACTTGTGAAGAAAAGTTGAGGTCAAAGGCCTATGTTAATAATTAATGCACACAGGCTTACTGATAAGCTTAGTAAATTATCAATAAAGTTTTAATATTTACTTACATCGTGAATTTGATCAAATTATTTTGCAAATTTTACACATGCATGTCTTTTTATCTGCATTTCTATGATATTAATTATAAATTAAACTCTGTTTTCGTTTCCCACTTTCCATATCAGCCAATTTGAATAGTAAAGAAACCGTGAAGAAGCTATGAAACACTTCCGTGATAAAATGCACTTGTAAATTTGTCCCAGATAATTACAAAGAGATATAATATTAAGGACTAAATATTAGAAGCGAGCTGGGACACACAATTTGTGCTATCATCCCAGCTCGAAGCAGAGAAATCGCCTTATTTAATAAGGCGATTTCTCTGCTTCATACCAGTGACCTTGACTTTTATCCTTACTTCGAAATTTTTCGAATATGCGAAGGTTATTGTAGAAGTTGAAGTCGAAGCCGAAGGAGATTTGAGTTCCGACTTTGACTTTTCGAAGTTTTTTTGCACACCATTACTATATTTAATATATTTTGCAACACTGCTTCCTCATTTATTAAGTGAAGTTAGCGAATTTTTAAAATGTCTAAAGTCAATGTTTAAAATTATTCTTAACATAATCAATCTCAAACTTGTTATATTTTTCTAAATATTTGTAAACCTTTACAAATGAGGGGTTGGCTAGAAGTAGGGTAGCTGAGAGAAAATGCAAAAGAATTTACATAGAGAGGAAAGAAAAGAGAATGAAGAAAAAAACACTAATAACCCAGATTCAAACCAAATTCCAGCCATCTGGATTTGAGCGAATGATGACATTAAAGCACACTATCACTGAACTAACAGCTGAAATTAACAATCATTAGCAAAGCCTTTACTAAGTTTTATCCATAATCATCATTATCAACTGTTTCCAGCCTGGGGCCAGGTGAGTTTAGTAAAATGCCTCCATCTTCCTCTATCCTTCCACCGTTCCTCCTCCTTTAATTTCTTCAATTATTCTCCTCTCACTTGTACATTTTATTTTATTTGCTCCTTTCATCTCTTTCTTGGTCTACCTTGCAGTATTTTTCCTCTATAATTAATTTTCATCATTCTCTTTGGCACCCTCTTCTTTTAAGTTTTACACATGAATAGAATAAAAATAAAATAAACATTTTCATTATTTAAAAAGTGGTTGGGTCATATCATACTTTTGATTATTGATGCAAGCTTGGTAGTCAAGTTGCTTGGATAAAATAATGATGCAAATTAGAGAAGTTAGATTACAATGTTACAGTTAGATATACCTAAAATGAGTACAGTAACTGATATAATCACATCTATAAACTTAATACTAAAAATAGAGACAACATATCACTGTCCACCACATGAACCTCTAGCTATATATTCCCCTACCTCTTCCTGTCCCTCTTTGGCGGCAATGTGTAGGGGGGTGTAGAGGTCCTTGGTGGTAGCGTCAGTGTCCGCACCGTGTTGTAGCAGTAACATAACAATGTCCACATTGCCCAAACGAGAAGCCACATGAAGGGGAGTCTGTTCCTCCTGTAATAACACACAACAACGTGTTGTAGCAGTAACATAACAATGTCCACATTGCCCAAACGAGAAGCCACATGAAGGGGAGTCTGTTCCTCCTGTAATAACACACAGCATCGTGTTGTAGCAGTAACATAACAATGTCCACATTGCCCAAACGAGAAGCCACATGAAGGGGAGACTGTTCCTCCTGTAATAACACACAACAACGTGTTGTAGCAGTAACATAACAATGTCCACATTGCCCAAACGAGAAGCCACAATGAAGTGGAGTCTGTTCCTCCTGTAATAACACACAACAACGTGGTGTAGCAGTGACATAACACATTGCCCAGACAAGAGGCCACATGAAGTGAAGTCTGTTCCTCCTGTAATAACACACAGCATCATGTTGTAGCAGTGACATAACACATTGCCCAGACAAGAGGCCACATGGAGTGGAGTTTTCTCCTCCTGTAAAAACAATCATGTATGAATGATTACTTTATCAAAATCTTATTTCCCCAGAATGTCACTTTGATCTGTCTGAAGCCCTGTTTTTGTCTCATTTTGTTCCAAGATCTGGTGTGACCACAAAAATGATAACTTATATTTTATAATAGAGCACATGTTATGGTTCGAAGTAAGATGGATAATCAACAAACATTCCTGGAGGATTCTGGAGTATAATTAGTTGACATAAAGACACAAACATAAAGACACAAAAACACATTTTAAAAACTATCTTTCACTGCCAGAGGCAGCTTCTACAGGCATAGAATATTAACTAGGGGCTGACTATTTGTTGGTGGTGTGCAAGCTCAAAATAACAGAGAAATAAACAATTGACAGTCGACCTTGTAGTCCAATCAAGAACACAAGAGCCCAGGGACCCTATGTTCATGGGTTCAAACCTAGCTGGGGTTGACAGATTTTTCTTGAGCGATGGAAATTCCTAGCATAACTTCCCTCCTAGGGGAAGTAAAGACATCGGTACTTTATCGATTGTGGCATGTAAAAGAACCCTGAAAGGTATGCAAAAATTGGTAGGCCCTTTCACTATCGCTCAAAGAAATTCTCATGTGCTGGTACATTCAGTCGGTTAAGAAGGTGCACATTAAATACCTAAAATAAATAAATAAAAATAAAGAACACAAGAAACAATAATTGGGAAAGCTATTATAGTTGTTAAACTGTGTTTTTTGGAATATTTCAACAATGTCTACTCCAGTGTTACCAGGGTAGTTTAAACCATGCATAGATAAAAGTGACTAACCATCAGTTTCAATATGTTTCATCAAGAGATGGATCAAATTAACTTTATTTTGAATCCAGCTATTAATTTTATCCTCGAATCTCGTATACAAATCTTATAGAATATTATAAAAATAGGATGCAACATTTTTCCATTGATAGGATTTTATTTCTTTAAATTCTGATTTTGTTCACATTAATTGGTATATTAATAGTTTGGGGTTTGGTTGTCAGGTTTGTCCTATAATTGTGTTGGGCTACTCTATTTGTAATTATCGCAATAAATATACAGATTCAATTTAAATACAAAATTTGAAAAAATATATTCTTAATGACTCAAAGAAACCCATTCCTAGTTTATTAACAACCTTGTTCCCACATTAGGTTTTTAATATATTCAAGCAAATTGTTGCTGCCTCACAAATAGTGGATACTATTTAAAGTTTGTTAAAAATAATATATAATATGTTTATTTGCACACAGACTTGTTGGTTTTTATCACTCACCCTGGCTTTGGCATCCACTTGTGCTCCATTGCGCAGCAGGATCCGAATAATGTCAGTCTGGTTGGCCCTTGCCGCAAGATGTAGGGGAGTTTCACCCCGCACAGTTGGTACATCTGGGTTAGCGTTATGTTGTAACAAATATATTACTATATTCATACAACCCATGAAGCTGGCCACATGGAGGGGAGTGAGGCCGGACTGGAATTACAAATTAAATCAGTTTTAATAAGGAATTAAATATCAAATGTATCATACAATTCACCAATAAAATATATAGTTTCATATTTGTTTATTATAATTAACTGTATTATTGCTTGTGACATAAACAGCTTTTTTTTCCTGGAGAAATAGCGAACAAATAACTGTGCAAGGAAAATTAGATTGAATAATCCGACGATAGCTTAGAAATGCAACAAAGTAACTGCAAATATTTTTTGTAGTAATAAATAGATTAAGAATACTAGATTTGTAATAATTCAGAAAATGTATCATATGTTTTATAGCAAATTTAATTACAAACTATCCACATCATTGGTTGCATGGTCTACCGAGTCACTTCCATGTTGGACTGGACTGCCAATAACAAGGAGATAAGAGTTTGAATCCCGTGTGGATGTATGAGTGTGGTTTTTCTTAAATAGTATCCCACTCTTCCTACACGCAAAACCATACTCTCCTCAGTCGTATTTTGTTCATGATTAAATCGTATAGGCTGACAGGGGGGATAGAGATGTTACAAACTGTGTGATTGTTTAGAAATGCTGTGACTGTAGTATGACAGGAGGGCCCCAGTATGGACTGACCTCAGTGGTGGCCTCAATGGACGCGCCATACTTGAGCAACAGCTCCACGACCTTGATCCTGTTCTTCTTGCAGGCTATGTGCAGAGGGGTGAACCCATTCAAGGCCCTAGAGTTGGGGTCGGCCTTACGGTCCAGCAGGAGCTTGGCCACGCGGACGTGACCGCAGTGGGCCGCGACGTGCAGGGCCGTGAGGTAGTCCACCGTCACCTCATCCACTGGGGCCCTGTGATACAGCAGGATCCTTGCTGCGTCCACGTGGTCTCCTTGCGCTGCCATGTGAAGCGGGGCCAGGCCATTCTGAACACACACGTTGAACCAAAATCACAGTCATTAGCATGCATCTTTTCAAGGCATTATATAAAAACATAAACTACCATATTAGTATCCATAAAGTATTGTAATCTCTGTGGTCATTTGGAATCAAACAGTCAACCAAGGTATTGTATGTCTGCACAACTGGCTATTTTCTTTTTCTGTGACATCACAAATCTTTCTGTAGACACTTGTTTATTTAATAAAACAACCTTGTGAATGTTTATATATGCAATATTGCTGAAGATGGGAGTAAGCGGTCTAATCTGCTCTTTACTCTCTTCCCCACTCCCCAACAATTCCTTCCACATGCACCTCATTCTACCCCTGAGATTGAATTTTATATGCACCTGTCTGATCCTCGAGGTTATTTTGACTTTGAAACTCAATCTTTACCCGGAATTAATTTATTAATTAAATGGTCACTAGTGCTCCAACTTCTGTTAAACTCGCCATATTGAAATATGTTTGATCGAATGGGTTCAGAAATGTAAACAAATGGCGCTAATTTCTTTATCCTGAAGAAAATATCTATAAGCTGGTACTGCATGTCATTACCTTTGTCTTGGAGCGAATGGGAGCTTTGTTCTCAAGAAGCATGTCAACTACTTGGTCGTGACCAGACCGGGCAGCACAATGCAGGGGTGTCAGGCCATCTCTCGTCTTGGAATCTATGTTGGCCCCCTTGTCAATCAGCAAGGACACCATGTTGATCTTCCCCCACTTGCAAGCCACGTGGAGGGGTGTGATGTTGTGCTGAAACAAACCATCGAAAAGTGTGATGTGCTGAAACAGCACTGTCGTAGTTGGATCTGAAACTGGAAACATTAGCACAGACAGATTTTTACCAAAGACGCCATATTGAAACAGGGAAGGTGGTTGCACACAATTTGTTTTGATCCAGGAAAAAATGTATACTATTCATATAGAAAAATGTACAAAAATTTGAAAGCAGACAAAAAAATGACAATTTAAGGAGTAAGAGGAAGCATTTCCTGCTAAACATTTGGTGAGTCATCTGGAGCATGTTTAACAATAGAGGTTTGTTTGCAGACACTTGCCCCTCTCGCATGCACCCACTAATTGGCAGGCTGAGTACAGTGTTGCCACTACTTGGAGTTTAAATACTAATTCACGGGCAGTGTAACAAAACATAGGTACAATATTGGGTTTAAATGCAAACAATGTGAGTGCAGAAAGACCTGAAAAAAGATTACACAAATCTGGGGATTACTGAAACATTATGCCATTTTACAAAGTTTTTAACGAGTGAGATTATTTTCAGCATTTTTTAAGAGTTTTAAAACCAAGTACCATAATAATACGTTTACCTTGGCCGAGAAGTTAATGTCTGCGCCCTTCTCATGCAACAAGGTAGCAATGGCTTCGTTTCCATAATGAGCCGCAATATGAAGCGGAGTGAAGCCACTCTTAGATGTCACATCTGGGTTGTGGTCATTCTGAAACAATAGACAAACAAAAGTTATTCATCACAAAGTTATAAAAAAAATATTTACATAAATTTTAATTACCAATATCGTTTTTAAACATCTTGGTACCCTTTTTGGCTGTACACGAAAATATTAATTATGCCAATGGATTGGGGATAAGGAAGGTAGAATTTAGAGTGGGTGTACCCGCATTTGCTTGGTAGAAGAGTGGGAAAAAAGTACCCAGAGTACATTTGGCTAAGATTTGAGCCCAGAACTTCCCGTCGCAGACCACCGGACTTAACGAGCGTAACTTTTAGAACATATGCCCTCTGATGCGGGTCTAAAAACTATGTTTCATGCTAAAATAAATAGTTTAAGAACTTCCCCTTTATCCATCCATCCCCCCCCCCCCGCACACACACACACATACACTTTTTTTATCACCATGGTGCACCTTAGTGTAAATGTTACATCATTCTTAAAGACCTGCTGTTCCAGGAATACCTGTAGCAACAAAGCAGCGGCCTTGCAGTCGTCCTTCTTAGCAGCGATGTGTAGAGCAGGAAGTCTCACTTTCCCCCTGGTGTCGTTTTCCAGCAACACTGCCACCACCTTGTCGTGCCCTTGCTGCATGGCCACCGCCAGAGGTGTGAAACCATCCTGGAACATAATTGTTAGAGTGAGTAAGTAAACAGATGGAGGGGACAGAGAAATGGGAACTCGCCATAAAAATTACTCTATGAAGGGACACATTAACATACACCTCACAGACATAAACATACTTACATTGAGTTGAAAAATAAAAAAATGAGAAAAATTAAATTAAAAAAATCTTTGGGAGAAAATTAATTTTATTATTATGTTTCAGGCACTAATCCTGAAAGTGTTTACTACCATGTGAGGCTCATGCCACCAGGAAGCCGATAAATGAGGTTATTCAGAGATTATTCAACAATGTCTAAGAAAAATCAGCAATTATTGTGCTCATTTCTCAGGGTTTACTTTTCGACAGTGTTTGAATAGTCTAGGTGATACCAATTCTTCCCTTATGTCTATCAACTAGAGCAGCGATTTTCAACCTTTTTCAACTCACAGCGCACTGAACAAGGTGTTAAACATGAGGCAAACTATCACTTTATTGAGGATAGAATGTATTATTAAATAAAACAGTATTAAGATTTTGTTTAAAACTTCAATAGCTAAAATTCTAATAATTGTGTTATTTAAAAAAATAATGTTTATCATGGATTTTTATTCCCCAAATTTATTTCTCACTTCTCTTTGAACTTTCCCCAAACACCCATAGTACACCTACTAACGTGTAAGGTGGCACACTGGTGGAAAAACGCTGAACTAGAGTAAGGACGTGATAGGAAGAACATTATCTGACAGAAAAGTTACTAGATCTACTTTCACATATTCATACATCAAGTTGTGTGATCAGCAGATGTCACCTTAGATATATAATATTAATAATTATATAATAACTATAATATCGTAAAATGTTATCAATGTTGACCACAAAATGGTATGTTTGTACTTTCTAAACTGCCCGTCTTGATGTGTTCTTACTGTACAACAACCTTCTGATGCTTCTGAGTATTGGATATTAGGAGAACATATACACACATATGAGCGTTAATTAATGGCCCAAAAGGAACATAGAAATACATATTTTATAAAACAACGATAAAGTTTATTTATTTTTATTTATCACCGCATCTTACTACCGGTTGAGGTTATACATATTTATTATAATTAATCTAATGGAGTAGGGACGATTAAGGATTTTAGAGTTAATCTACCCTTATTTGCATGGAAGGGGAGAGGAAATACCACCTTTAGTAGACCTGACCGGGATCCAAACCTCGATCTCCCCATCATCAACAGGCCAGTATAAACAAGAGAGTGACGCCTTAGAGCAGTGGTTCCCAAATGGTGTGGCGCGCCCCACCGGTGTGGTGCGAGAGGATGGCTGATGGGGTGGGAAGACTCAAAGACAATCAAAGATTCAGAAACATTTTCAAAAAATGCATATATCAAAAGTAAAAATTAAGGTAATTTTATTATTTATTTTGTTACATGTGAAATAAAATGGGAAATATATGTGTTGAGTATCTCTTTTTTTGCTAGAGTCACACAAAACATTACTTTTTGGCAGTTACCGTTGACAGGTTATTTCCCTTTCTCATTTACCCCTATTTGCTTTCGTGTGGCTGCAAAATTCTTAGAACCCACCACCCTCTTCTGGACACCTTCTACGTTCTACCTCTATCAGTGTAGTCTCAACGCATATTCTCGCTAATGTGTGCAGTGATTGATATTGTGTAGTGCTATTTATGTATTAATTTGGTTGAATCTTTTTGTGTTTATTAATTCTGTATTTTTGACAAACATATCATAAGTAATTAAGAGGAGATTCTCCCGTTGCATGTATAAGAAGATCACACAACACGATCATCTCCATAAAATCTTCATCTTCCATCTCTCAATCTCTTCAAAAGGTAGTCTTTTACACAGAATATCTTATTGAATAGATCTCAATTCATTCTTTGTTTTCATAAATAAAATTGGTCCTCTGGAATCGCATTAATTTTAATATAATTCTTTATCCTTTCAATAAGATCATACAATATGTATGGGAACCCTAGAATCATCCAGAAGCTTACAAAGTTTATTCAGTTACTATATAATTTATTTTATATAAAATAGTTTAAAAAATATTAAAAAATATTTTAATATAAATTATCAATATATTATTTAAAATGTGTTTAAACCTTTTTAAATTGGTATCATAATATCCCTTTGTGCTAAGTGCAGTGCTAAATAGTACAGTGTATTATTTTTTAGTTTATTTGTAAGATGTATATTTAATATTAATATTTGAAGGTATTTCTTATCAATAAAAAAGCTCACTATGGCGTGATGAAATTTTCAATCTGGAAGTGTGGCTCGGAGAAAAAAGTTTGGGAACTACTGCCTTAGACCATCCAACCTCTGAAGCTGGTATGATTAAGTTAATCAGGCATTAAAGACCTGTAATAAGTCTAATGTAAGTGTGGGCTTGACGTAAAACAATAAAACATTGCAATATTTATACAACTATGGTTAATTCACTTTGAGATATTGTGTGGGAAAATCTACATATAAATGTAAACAAGTGTAAAAAGTAAAGGTAGCCTGTTCGTGTCCACCTGCACTGGTGATCACACAGTTTAAAGTATCAGTCTCTCAACGGATTGGATTGTCAGCAACCATGCGGTCCAGTTTCAAATCTAGTATACGGTGAATTGGGGGTGGTTTTTCACATGTGGTTTTCCCATCTACTCTTAATGCTAATGCTGTTGCACTTTCTCAAAACAGCCTTCCTCATTCTTCCCACCAATATCAAGCCGTAATATCCCTACTATTGAATGTAACAACAGTTGTTCTCGCTACTAAGTTGGTTGGTTGGTTGGTTGGTTGGTTTGTCTTACCTCGGTCGCCAGAGTCTGATTGGCCGACTTGCTGAGAAGAAACTTGACTACATTGTCGTGGTTCTCTTGCGACGCCATGTATAGAGGAGTGAAGCCGTTCTGTGACTGCATGTTCACCCCTGCCCCACTCTTCACCAAGAGTTTGACAACCTCCTCCTGGCCAGCTGCAACATGGACCACAGCATTAGTGGGACTAGTCTGGGTTCCAACCCCCGACAGCCATACCAACAGGACAGGGAAACATAAAGTCCTGGATTCTGTGCAAAATATGTGAGCTGTGATAACATCCTTTTGTAAGTGAAAAATGTATTTGAAAAATATAATTAAAAACAAAATATTATATTTCAACATATATCTTTACAATCTGACAATACTACAAACAAAAAGTTTTATACAACTATTATTTCTTTGCTGAGGAGTGTGTAGGATGATTGAGTGAATTTATTCTGAAGTGTGGGATGCGAAGATCAAGCCGTCTCAATACCAAAAATATTATGAGATCAGTGGAGTATTCTGAGAAAAATTAATAGGTATGCTGTACTCTAAAAGTTTCAGGGGAGATTTGGGGGCCAAGGACTCTCAACCACCGTTGTCCAAGAACGTCAAGGGATTATTTCAAGGGATATATTTGAAGATGTGTGGCTATTGAACAGTGGTTATCGAACATTTATTATTTCCCCTTAACCGTATGCTATCTTAGGAAATTTTGAACCCTCCCCCCTTCCCCCCGCCCTCACTCCCATATTTTTTCTTCTTTGTTTATCCATAACAATGATTACCATCCACTCAAAATGTAATAAAAGTAACTCCATGGTGTCAGCTCGTATTCAGGCTATACCTACTGAGTGGCTACCAAACTGTTTGGCGAATTAGTGCCAACTCTTGTGGATATAGGGTGTCATGTGGATACCCAGTGATTTAAATAACTATAGTATATATCCAATGGTTTATATAGCTATAGTATATCAGTAGTTTATATAGCTATAGTATTTATTCAGTGGAATGAGGGAAATTATGTTAAATACAGAACAGATGCTATCAGTTTCTAGGGGTGTGTGAAATTCACTCTTGAAATTTGAAGCAATTTTAAAGTTAAGGTTTTTGTTGCTGTCACATGACACTACTAAATTTTCCAGTAAGTGCATCTTGGTGAAAATAAAGGCTTGGATAAAACCCAATTTATTATTTTATGTTGACGTATTTGAGTTTATCTATGCTTGTTAAATATGTCATTTATCCTCTAGTCTGTGTTTAATATCTGCTATAAACATGATTATATGTTGAAATATGTCATATTTAGTGATTTATATCAAAGTTGTTAGTAATGTATGCAAGCTTTCATCTTCCTTGGAAATGTTTCGAAGGTACAAAGGTTATTGAGGATGTCAAATTGAAGGAGATCTTACAGTATATTGTGTACTCCTGGGTAGGTAGTCCTCACCTAGACAAGCAATGTGTAGGGCCGTGTTCCCCTTCTTGGTGGCAGCATCCACTGCAGCTCCTCTCTTCAGGAGGTCAGTCACAATATCCAGGTGACCATCCTTGGCAGCCAAGTGCAGGGCGTTCAGACCGTTCTGGAACAGTGACACGAGGTCTGGACACTTACAAACCTGGGACAGGGCATGGCTGAGAAAGAGCAGGGAAGATCGGTCACTCTGGACACTTACAAACCTGGG